>VZRW01004444.1:557924-647096 GCA_013398125.1 Aegotheles bennettii | reverse complement strand
TGATGCTCTCAGGCCCATGGGGTGACCCTGGAGTGTCCTGCACAGGGACAGGGGTTGGACTCCATGATCCTGGAGGGTCCCTTCCAACTCAGCATGGTCTACGATTCTATGATTCTATGAATATTAGGTGCATTTAGAAAACTTGATGTAAACTGTTCTAATCAATGGAAAGGAAGCCACCGTGTCAACCATGTCAGGAATGAAGCTGTTACTGAAAGTGCCTGTTTCTGTTTTCCTACTGATAACAGGGACTGTTATAGTTTGAGGGGGCACAGGCAAAATTTATGGTATCAATATGAGGACCTGATGGTGTTTGGGAGCCTAAGGGATCCAGGGAGGGGAGCAGAACAGAGGGNTTGGACCTTTTCCCACCTCAGCTCTGCTGTGAGGGACTTTCGGGCACTCGTATCAGCAATCATCGAGATTGGATTTTGTATATATATATATATATATATATGTATATTTTGTTCCTTCTCCCATGTGTTCCTCTCCCTTCCCTGTCCTATTGAACCTGTTCTAGGATTAACTTCCAACCTTTAATTGTCTCTTCCTTATTCCCCTTTCATCTTCCCCCAGGAAGATGAAAGGGACTAAGAGAGAGCAATTCTGTTCTCCAGGTTGTGGCTCGCCCTGATCATTAAACTGAGACAGGAGCAAGCACAACTTTTTTTCTTTTGTTTTAAAGGGAAAAAAAACCAAGAAAGCTAGGGATTGTATTTCAGACATACTTTGACATTCTCTTAAATAAGTTAAGAATGTATGATCCAATTATAACTGCCAGAAAGAAGGTAGGAGTAGTAGATTTAAAATCACTTTGACAGAACAGGTAGTCTGAAAGGAGATCTGAAGCTGCGTTTTTCACATGCTTTCTCTCTGGAACTTTAAATAGCTAGTAATTGGTTAGGCAGCTAAAAATGATGCCCTTGTTGTTATCCAAGGGTCATAAATAAAACCTAAAACAAAAGTGTGAAGATGCTGGAAAATCCTGGTTCTATTCTGGGCTTAATTAACATGACTTTTGCTGTGAAACAATGAAAGAAGTTAAAAGGCTTGGGTTTGTTTAATCTGGAAAAGAGAAGCTGGAGGAGAGTCATGATGACTGTTTTTCCAGTATGTTCTCCATTGCCACTGAAAGAAAGAGGGGAAAAGATTGGCTCGGTTTGCAGAAAAGTAGATTTTTGGCTTGTTATTAGGAAAAACTGTCTAATTACATAAGGGCAGAAAAACTGTGGAGCAGGCTAAGTATAGCACTCTGGTCACTAGTTGTTGGAGATTTTCAAGAGTAGATTGTATACCTGTTTGGAATATACTGGTAAAATGTGATGTAGTGCAAATAACCAGACCAGACATTCGTTGAAATTACAGAATCACAGAATCACAGAAATTGTTTCAAAATCTACATTTCTGTGATTCTGTAATTCAGAATTTCCATATTCAAGACAATGATTAAGAGGCTGCAGAGGACTAGTGTTTGCAGATGAAGTCATGAAGCTACTGACATAAAGACCATTCAATGGACATTACTGTTCCAATCTTTAGCAGGACCTCAGTGTGCTGAGAAAAACCCCAGAAAGCAGTGCTAGACATCTTAATAGGATCTGCCACTCACAGTAGGAATGAGCACATAGTCTGTGTTCTGGAAATCCCAATTCCTGACTGCTGTAGAGAACAAGCACATAGAATGTGAAGCAGGAATAATGAAGTCACCATTTACAGGGTTCAATCAAACTATTATGATGAATGCTCTTCCTCTGAAAGCAGACTTCCTTTCTTCTGGAAGTCGATGGCAACTGAAGACCTATAATCTGAAAACTGGCTTAGTGCATGTTATGTGAAGTAAGACGTAATCTCTCTAATTAAATAATTTTATTTGGTGTTGACCTTGTATACTGTAATAATATACTCTATAACTGCATATGTCATCATCTAAAATTAACATGTTTGCAAGTAGCAGTGTAAGGTTTTGTTTGAATGTGTTTAAACTCCACAAGACATACAAAGGTTTTTTGATAATGTGGGAGTGAATAATTTGATGTTTACAGAATGATGTGGTTGTAGATGAAGGTAAACATGACAGAAATCCTCTGAAAAGGAAAGCTCATTGTCATTGATGCATTTGTTCAAATGTAATCAGAAAAATCTTGTGATAAATGATGTTCAGAGTAATTTTACATTTTTAATAATTAATTGAGTAATGTAATCTATTTAGTAATAATAACAATGCTTTTCTTATGTCCTATTCAAATTAGAAGGTGTATGCACGCTATAGAGCAAAAATAATTAACTAAGCCCTTACTTTTTTCAAAAATACTTTTCTTCTGTATGCACAGAAGCAAGTTTAGAATTGATGACATACTTTTTAATGGGGAAATTAATTACCTGGTATTGGCCTGTTTTTCTGCCTGCTCACTAAATTCAGTACCTGGTTCACTGTGTAGCTATTCTGGAATTTATTCTAGAATTTCTGTTTGTTCAGTCAGTCAATATTTGGGAGGTTGGGAAAATAATGGTTCACTGTTTTGTTGAGTTTCTGTTTTACTTGTGTTAACAGTATCCTATTATAACTTTTCCTAACCTTGGGTTTGCAGAAACAATCATTTTTTGTGAAGGTACGTTGACTTTGCTTTCCTTCTGTTGCAAAGTTTTGGTGGGGGAGGTTAGATCTTCACTTGTGTTATTTCTCCTTACAGCCTTTTGTTACAGCTATCATAGGTACTTACTGAAAAAGATTTATTTGGAAACTGTACTTTTTTTTTCCTCTATTCATTAGAAAATATAAAAAGCCAAACTAATACAGTAAAGAATTCCATGTATCCTAAGTAAGATGTAACCCATAATTCTTTCTTTTTGGCAATTCATGAATGGGCCATTCAAGATTAATGAGTACTCTCCTTAAGCCTGGCACAGCCTAAATGAAAATGCTGTGACACATAAGTGAAATATCTAATTATTTAATTTTGAGAGCTCTTGGGATCAGGAGGCACATTGCAAAAAGGTCTCTGATTTCCAAACCTGTTACCTAGAATTCTGATAGTAGTTACTGTTTAAAAAAGACAAACACATTTTAAATTTATTCTGCTAAACAAAACCAGACAAACAAGTTAATGTAAAGTTAAGAGTTCTATTTTGAGGAGTGGGAAGTTTCCTTGCTCTATGAATTTACAAATGTAGAGTCTAGCAGAAGGCAAGTAAAGGCAATGGAATCGCATATGTAAGATTTTAACATCACTGATGGTCTGGCCATCTGCTTTAAGAGGCCTTTTCTCCAAGCTCAGGGATACAGCCGCTCCTACCTCCTTGCAGACGGACAACAGTTGCTGTCATTTCAGCTTTGTTAACTCACCATGCAAAAGTTAGTAGCCTGGATGTGCATATAATCTGCCACTGTAAAACAGTTTGCTGTTTCATGCAAAAGTTTATTTTCCTGATTATTCAATATTTTGTTTAGTGTAGCACACTGAGGTGCTACTTATCCTATCATTTTACTCGTTGTGCTCTCTGAAAACTCAGGCTTCTTGGAAGCAAAGACTGAAATATTCTTTCTTCCCAAGTTCTTCTCTCCATATTCTTCACTTCCTATCTGTGACTTGAATTAGGCTATATTCTGTACAAAACTTGTCTTTACAAGACAAATGCCATAACAAATTCCACTTCTCACTTTCTTTCCATCAACACCTGACTGGATACAGCAATGCATGTTTTCCCTAAAAGTCAACTGAGATCATGCAGAATCACATAAGGAACAATTTGGGCATAAGTTGGTATTTCCAAACACAGGCAGAACTCCAAAGTCATATGGGTTATGCACCCTAAGATCTGAAGGTGCTGACAGAAGAGATTGCCTGTTCACTAACAGAGATGTTTTTAATAGCTTCTCAAGAAATAAGCAGGGTCATTAGAGAACTAGAGAAAATGAACATAAATTCATTGTTTAAGTAAGGGATTAGTGAGGAGACAAGAAACCGTAGATGAATAAATCTGAGTAACAGACATGCTTCTAATGACATCAATAAGCTTCTAATGAAAAACAAATAACATTAAAATAAAACAAAATAAATACTGTTAGTCCAGTTGTCTGCAGCAATAGTTTCAGAAGGGGAAAAAAAGGCCTGTGAAATTCTGTTACAGAAGATCAGATAAATGAGCACTGATTTTGGATTCAGGGTCATCTTGGTAAGCCATAAAACAATAACTTTCCTGAGTAACATCCTTTCCTCCCACTCTGTCTTCCAAATGTCATCATATTTCTGGCAGTTGCGACTGAACTTCCTGTGGTCTCTCCAGCTTGGTGAGAGTTATACACATGTGTACACTGGACAACGAGACCTTATTTTGCAGACCAGCTTTCATAGATAATAATTAAAAAATGCATTGCAGAACTAAACTAAACACTGACAGAGTCATTAGGAGATTAAGGCATAGTTTCACAGGGTAACTTAACTGATAAGTAGCTCAATATTATGAAAAACTTTAGAAGGGAAAACAGGTTAAATAGCAAAGTCTGAAAAACACAAAACTAACATGGACTTCCTGTTAAATCATCTCACAGGAGCAGAGTGATGTCTCCATAACCACAAGGAAAGTGGGAACTCTGATCTGCAGAGGATACAGTATAATACAAAGCTACTGCTATTCTAGAAATGGTTAATTTAAGCTTAATTTAAGCTGCCTTTCATTGCATTTATTTTAATGGAAGATTTTTTTTGCTGTTTGTATTTTATTATTTTCCTAATTTCTCTGTGGACTTAATTGATTGTCTGGGGACAGTTATGAGGATATGATATCTAACACTAAGAATCCCATTTAATGACTCATAGTTCCTCTTTCAGAAAGATAGGGCAATTTTATGCTTAAGTTCATATTTATTCAACAAAGTATGTACTGATTTTGAAGTCAGCAAATTTTAAAATGTGTTTAGAGTTGAGCATTGCTTAAATCTTTTGATTAATTAATACTTAGACGTGAACTACAAACTCTGTGGTTAAAAACGTTAGAAAATTACTGTGAAAGGTATATTCCCTTCTCCCTAATCCACCTCATGTACCTTAGTTTAGTAACACATCAGGGTAAAGAAAGTGCTTTCTCTTCTGCATGGTGTTTAGTGTATAGCTAATTGTATTGGAAGCAGAACGCTGGAATATGAAATATTTAATTCAAAATTTATTGTCTCTGTTTAGGGTACTGAATGCTTGGTATTTGAAGTAATTGTTATTGTCAATGTAATTATCTGAGTGGCAGAGTGTCTGAAATCTGGGTGACTATCATTGCCCACTAGTCAGGACTGCTCAGAAGAGAAGAGTCCCATAGAAAGGATGTCTGGGCTGTTTTCAAATTCAAATCTTCTCTTAGAGTGTTCTCTTAGCTGTTGCCTGACTGTTGGCACTGACAGAAAGCACTACTAGGTGTACCTGTTTTCTTGCTCAACCTAATTATTTTGTTAACTGTCCTTTGTGAGAGGAGCTTTGTAATAAACTATTCTAACTAGGAAATCTGGTCACTGGTAACATTTTTTTATATTTTCTGTTTCAGTAGTTGCATTCTCTTAGGTTGCAGCAGTCACACAAACTGTGCTGTGCAAGACTACAGAGGCAGCCACATAGACCAGGTTCTATGCAAGGGGCACCCAGGCTAAGTGTTATCTACCCTTAATTAAACTAAAATTTTGGCAAATTATTTTTCACTATTGTATGGCAGCATACTATTATGAACATATGAATGGGAATACTTACAAAAGAAAAGGTCTATCCAGTCCAGTATCTTGTCTCCAAAAGCTATCAGCCTAGGAAAGAGCAAGAACAGTGCCTAAGTATACAATAGCACTGCGATATTGTCCTGGCCTCCAAATATTTTGAGGTCGGGGATTTCCTAAGCTTGATGTAGTCTCTGCATGTTTAGTTAAATGCAACCATTTTATTTTTCAGTCTCCTCTAGTTTCCTATTTTTGCCAATGTAAAGGATCCACAGCTTGCTTTGGCAAAAGCTTCTACAGATTTGTATGCTGTGTCAAGAATCTCTTCCTTCTGTTTGAATTTGGCCCTTCCTGGCTTTATGTGGTGTTCCTGGAGAGCTGGAGGAAGAGCTCTGATCTTTCTGCTGTGCAGAACACAATTCCTTTGGGGGCAAACCAGAAATGCTCTGTAGAAACATCTAGAGAAAAATGGTTCCTATCTCATGAAGCTTACTGCCCAAATCTCATCAAATGAAGTGTTCCATCTTTATAGAGTTTTATACATACATCATCATATGAAGATTTGTTTATTATAAATACTACATCAATCTTACACTTGAAAAAAGCAAGCAGAGAAAACTGTAAATATTTCAACTGCTGTGTTGTAATCATGGTTCTTTGCTGATATATGTCATAGGATCTTCCAATGTGCATTTTTTGGGTCTATTTCCCTGGAAACATAGATGTTTAAAAATCTAAGCCTCAGTTTGAAAAACCAGCCACACTTGAAGAACTTTTAAGAACATAGTCATCTTTAAGCATGAGCTATTGCTATTCTTAATCTCCTGTACAGAATTCCTCTGAATCACAGCTTCCACATCTGTCAGAATGGTTCATTAAGCAAAGCTTAGCATTCCCACTGAACTCAAAGCTGATGGCTCTTGTACTCATGTGAGGTTTTCAGAACAGACCCTTAAGGTTTTGGAAATTCATTGCAGAACCACTCAAATATCAGTGACCAATATAACTAAATCAGTCTTGGTATATTTTTATTTCAGCAAAGACTTTCACTACCTTTGTGGTTAATATTTTGAAGCCTTTCATTTTCAGCTGTTAACTGTTAGCAATTAACCCCAGGTACCGACATTCACTTTTGGTTCTGGTGAAAAAATATTATTTTGTACAATTGTGTAATTCTTAAAGTATGCTTATTTTTTAATTTTTACTCATCAATACAGAGTAACAATTCTTCTACTCTTTCTGTTAACAACCACCATCAACCCATAAGACCGTTGCTGGACTCCATACGCAGTCTACATACATAGAAGGGTCCTGTCTCTCTCCTTAGATCTTAGTACAGGAACCCTTAACAATGCTGACTACCATTTTCTGACATGAGTAATGCCACTGATTTAAGTTTTGATTAACAATAATAAAAGTTTTGTATTAGCACACCTTGATTCCATCCAAAGAAACCATCCCTCTTCAAAAGCATTTAGACAAACAATGAAAATGCCTAAATCTCTTTTTTTTTTTATGAGTGCATTATCATGTTTTTTTCTGTACATGGAATTAAAACATAAAGGATCAAAGAGTAAAGTCTTGTTCTCTTTGTAACAAAACTTCTACTGACTCAACAAGACCATTGTATTATAGCTGAGCCACCTCTATTGGTAATGGTAATCAAGTATGATATTTTTATCCTTTCTATGGCTATATCTTTGTTGCCTATTTTATTTAGTTTAACATTAAAATTTTCACTGTTGATATGAAAATTGTCCTAAAACTGGAATATACACAAGTGTGTGTAAGTGGTTAAGATCATAGTTTTCATTTTCCTTCATTGATCACTAGTGGAAGAAAAAAAACCATCAAAATAAGCTCATGTATGAATGTGTTCTTATGTATGTTTTTGGTATGTATGAAACTGTTGAGAAACAGATTTCTGGAATCAGTCATGTGCAAAAATACCTCTCTAGTAGTTCATCAGATACAGTGACATAAATAGTTTTTTCATGTAAGGATCTATTTTTGTCTATAACCAAAATTGTGCAGCTACAGAAATAAGCACACGTGATACCAAATTTCTACTTCCTCACTAATTCACCACTACTAATCACCACAGATCATACTGTTCATCTCCATTCTGATTGTCATTTGGAAGATTAAAGCTGCAGTAGATACAACACTGGACATGCTGGCAGCCAGCTTAGGCTTTTTTAGCACTTACATAGACCTACTTCATACTCCTGGCCAAATAACAGATTTTCTCTAGGCCTTTATTTTCCTTCCTACTCATGTTATCTGTTCTATTTTATGCCATGAAATCTTTACAAATCATCTCTTGTTGTGTTTGTACAGTGAAAAAACAAATGTGGTTCTGATTTTAAAATCATCCTTAAATATCATGATTCTAGAATTTTCTCTGCTATAATATTTGTGATTATCTATATTTGGGACGATGCTGATTCCTAAAGATTTTGTGAAACAGAAATAAATTGCCCTGCACTTCTCAGTCACTTTATAGGTTTAACACATATTCACATAGAAATTATTTCCTTCTGCATTTTTGTTTTTTATTTTTTATAAAACACGTATCATGATTTTCAGAAACTTGGTTTTATGGATTTCTCTGAGACAGCTTGTTAAGATAATGATTTTAGACATATTTGATAAAAGGCATTAATTTTTAAAAATAATTTTTCAAGTTCAATTTGATTCCTTTTAGATTGTTCTTGTCCTTATTATGAAAATATTGCATTCTCTTTCATTGTTAATTTCAGTTGTTGAAATCAGTGATTAAAAAGTTGATTTCCAAGTCTTTTCTTTCCTCCTTGTTTTACCCAGCACATTGCAGATTTTATGCTAAGTGTGCTGCGGCCATCATTCACATCTCTTCTAAGTTTAAACTATTGTTTACTATTAATCAGGCTTGTAGCCTGTAGCTGTTTCTCGGCTTTGGGCTTTATTTGATCCAATATGTTATTTAGTAAGGCATACAATTCATCACTCTGGTGCCATCAGAAATATTAATTTTTGCTTCTTTGGAAAATACAAGCCATGAAAATACTGATAATCAAAAAATCCTTACAACTCTTCCATCAATGAATTTTTATTTTCTATCATGTGCACTGATTTTCAGGGGAGCACATAAGGCTTCTGTAAAAGGGGAGTGTAGCAGCGCAGAGGCAGACCCTCATTTTTTAGCAGAAGTACTGAGCTTTTACCAGTTTCCAGGAAATGATCTACTGTTCCTTTTCTCTTTGTCTCTGGGAATTATGGATGCAATCCAAAGTACATTGGAAGTCAATGCTCCCTCTATGAGGCAATTGCAAAAAATTAACCCAGTGATCTAATAGGTCTTTTCCATCTCTAATTACCATGCTCCTATGAATTCCAGTCCCATGGTGAGGTCTACCAGTAATCTCTAAATGGTCTAAATAGCTGTAAGCTATTATTTTTCTTGAAAACAAGAGCCTGGGACATTCATACTCACAGCAGTATATTATTATGACAACACTGGCATGTTGTGTCCACTGTATCTAAGCATCAGTGAAACAAATAGATCAAAAACTGGCACTGATTTATTTACTTAATTAGTCAGTGCTACATTATCATGACCCATACTGAGATGCTCCTGCATACTCTATTCATCTCAAATGGATGGCCCTTTGTCTGTCTGTCAGTTGTGCACCTTTCATCCTCCCAGTAGGATCAGCATTTGATGAGAAGAGTGCTTCAGTGTTTTCTGAAAGGCTAAGAAAGGTATTTCTGATGTTGTCTGTTTGCTCTTGCCAGCATGTAAATCAGTTCACAGCACACAAGGGTCTCAACAATCCCTGCTGGCTATTCAGAGATCCTTTGTATAAACAATTAACTTGTTTTCTTTAAACCTCTCATCCCCTCTGTAATAAGAAGAACAAATAAGGGCAATGCAATGATGACTAAAATTTGCAAATGTTGCTCTGTAGTGAAGAAGCCAAATAATTTTCTCCTCTTGAGTCTGGAGAATGAAGAGTAGATGACTGAAAATCAAATGTTCTTTGAGTCAGTTCAGATACAGTCCAAGTAAAGCTAAAGCAAGAGGATTCTGTGTATTGAAATGCTGGTACATTAATTGAAACATAATTGAAACTTTTACACATAAGTTTTGTGATTATCCTTGTCCTGTTCAAAAATAAATTACACTACCAGTCCAAGCAAGAGAACTATGAAAAGTGCACATTGAAGTATTGTTATTTTTCCTTTCCCTAGAAGGGTGTTCACAGTGGGCTTGATATTTTTGGATGCAGAAAGACTTTTATCCCTTGCTCCTGCTACAGGGAGTAAAACACTCCAGGCTATACAGGCAGTACCAAAAGAAAAATACAATTTCTGTTCTATTCAATCAGTTTCATTAACAGATATCTGTCAAATAAAAATATTTAAAGTTGAAATATAATTTTAGTATATCACAAGATAAAAATAATTATTGTGCAGATGAGACTCATATGAACCAGAGAAGGAATCCAAGTCTTGGTTATGTGTGAATCTGTTAAATTGCTAAACACAAGTTTGATACTGGTGAACAGACTTTGCTCCCTGCTCTCACCACAATTAATGAATCATGCCTAAATTACATAATATTTGAAAAATACATGGGAAATGGTATGTTTTACTTACCTTTCATTGTACATTTTTTGTGAACAGATGAATCTTAGATCACAGGGCAATATATGGAAGAACTGATACTGGCCATGTCGATGCTGATGGACAACCAGACTACTAAGTTCTGTAAAATGGTCCACAAAACCTGATTTTTCCTTATAATTTGTCATTTTTTTACAGACATCTAAGTATCATGGCAGGACTTGGAACTCTGAGCCTTTTGTTCTTATTAGAAAAATTTTGGTGGACCTGAGAAGCCTTAATTCCAGTTACTTAGCGACTGCGCAAGGCTTTAGTGGAGATAAGTTGATACATAATAATGAATTTGTTCTACAAAAAAATAATCTTGTCAAGAAGGTGCTGCAAAAGATGGCTACTTAGAGCACTAGGCTTTGAGAAACAAACTTGTATTAAATATTGCAGTCTGGATTATACAGTTTCGATACATCCTTGTGTAGGGAGATGTTTTGCTCTTGGGGAAAAGAGTCTCTGTTGATGCTTGGTCTACATGGCACACCTTTGTTATGCATCAGCTAGCAGAATGCCACTGCTTGTACTCACTGATAAGGCCTAATTTGACAGCTCCTTGCTCACTGCCCAGTGAGTTGCTACACAGAAAGCTAAAAAAACAAGCAGTTGCTGAAGAGGAAGCATGAAGGGCTTGCAGCTGAGACTGGCTGCTGTTAACATTGAAAATAGAGGGATTGTAAGTTTTAACCTGGCCCTGCAGTGGCTGAAGTGGGAAATTACCCATTTAACTTCAAATCTGTTTCAGAATTTATATAGGATGAACTTACTAACTGTCAACAGAATAAAATGTGTTCTGTTTTTCCTAGAATGGCAGAGAAAACTTCCTGGAATGCTCAGAGAACTGCAATAACTTTATAAATCTGTTACTACCATCGAAAAGCAGCAACTGAAAATCTGTATTAAGTAGATGGTTGTTTTTCATACTATCTGTATAGAATCCATGTTGAACAACTCCAAAATGCCTTAAATGTATAATAACAATGGAAACAACCAAATGGGGTCTCCCTTTGATGAAATTCAAAGTCCCTTCTCAAATATGGAAATATTCTTGGGAGAAAATTGTCATGCATTCCTTCCAAAGCAGGACTTCTAAGGGTAAAATATATTGAGTCCAGGCGTCATTCCAACTGCTTTTTTAGACTGTTTTGTTGCAGTATCCAAGGAAAAGCAAAGATAGATACTGTACTATTTTGCCACCTAATATTCTGCAATTTATTCAATCTGAACACAAACATTTGCTCTGGACTGATGTCTTGGCAACATATGCTGACTGGCCCCAACAAGACATGCTTGCTAATGGTTCAGTTTCAGGTTGTTTTACCCATTCATTCCACTTTAGGCTGGCTCTTTCACACTGGGGAATGGCAATTAACCACCAATATCTGCTGTCTTCTATGGGCAAATAAATCAATACTGTCCCACCACCACTTTTCTTTTTCTTTTAGCTTGTAGCCCAAAGTAGATAGCTAAGCAGTTCCCTTTCACAGGCCAGGCTCACATACAAAAAAGGCTTGCAAGATGTGGAATTCAGTTCAGCAGAAGCTGGCCCTTCTAATGCAGCAAACGAGTTTTATTCTTGTTCGCATAGTCGGGAGGCAGTACTGTATGGAATCATAAGCACTGACTCAAGGAAGTTGAGGGTGCTTAGGTCTTTGCCTTTCAAAAATCCTTAAGGGATTTCATTAGCTTCAGTCAAGTTGCAGTATTTATATCAGTGTAACAAACTGGAGTCAATAAGGCTCCAGTCCAAAGCCCACTTAAGTAATTGTTAGTGTTAGCATTGAGTTTAATTGGATTTGGACTGATGCCTAAGAGAGGAATCCACAGAAATATGTTCACTTAAAATGTACTTTCCAGCTGCCTACTTTCATTTTATCCTTTGTTCATATGTCAAAAGTTCAGCCCTTGAATTCTGTGTGATTTTAGAAAAGATCTATTGTAACTTAATTGATTGTTTATGGGTATTTTTGCCTTCATTTTTATTCTGTCTCAGTGGGCCAAGTTGTGTCCAGTACTTGGTTTGAGTATTTGACCCAGTGAGACTAAATGAGTGACCATGCTTCAGTTCACTCATGGTTATTTTTAAATTGTGCTCGGTAGGGAGGTAAAAATGTATATCTTAAACCTTCTGCCCTTTCTCAACTTTTGTTTGTCCTTTCCTCAACTCCTGTACTCAGTCCCAGATTTTGTAAAGCAGTTTAACTGGGAGGATTGGAAGCACCACAGCTAAGACATTATCTCTAGGCAAGTTCCTATTAAAATTTGCTTCATTTAATAAAAAAATTAAAAATTCCTGGGCTTTTTGATCACAATTTAGATGTTGGTAAGGTAGTTCATGACTGGAATGTTTGTCTAGAGTATTGTTAGATGCTAGTAGATCTTTTTAGATTTAATCCTGGGAATAAATATAGTAGGATAAATGTCAGCTATAAATGAAACCTTAGTATGTACACAAAACCAGAGCTGATATATAGCCTAATCTTTTTACTTGTTTCAGTTCCCCTTAGAAATTTATACAGATGAGACAATTTTTGGTTTCTGGCTAACAATGTATTATAGTCTGCTGGAAAACTTAAATCTTTGATGTATTTCATCTAAATGTGTGGTGATATTTTGTGCAACCTTTCCTGTAAAACTGCTATATATTTTGCAAAATTTGTGTTCTAGAGAAGCACAGTAATTCTGTTGCAGCAGCAACAGCAATTGGCAATCATGTTATTGCAAAACTGCCTTCCTAAATGGTGTCAGTATTGAAGTTATGGATTTAGCTGATAGATTGTATCTTAGGGCAACCTTCTGCCATTTTCAAATTCCAGAAATTCTCCTAACAGGCCTATGCAAGATTGAGACTCTTGAGAGTAAGCACCCCACAAAGTCTATAAAAAAAGATCAAAGCTCTCTTTTATTCACACTATCTTTTCCACAAGAAACAGGTGCAAGGGAGTTTTTTCAAAGCATTAATAGATTCAGACATGAAAATTAAATATGACACCTTTTCAAATATGTTTACAAGTTGTATAAAGGAGGTTGTTAAACTGGTTTAATAAGTATAAAGATGAAATATAATGATCCAGTTTTCTTGTAGACCTGTTTCTCTTTTGAGAAGCAGAAACCTAGAAGTGTTGGGTGGTATGTCTATTGGGGTGCTTGGGAGGCTTCTGTGCTGTGCTCTGTTATGGAACGTGGAAGAAGCAACTGGGAGTGAAAAGACTGTCATCTAAGAGAAATTGTGTGCCCTTCTATGTTTTGGGTTTGTTTGTTTTTTTTTTTTCACTTTTAGAGCTATATCCAGCACGAACACACACAGCTGTAGGGGATACAGTTGGGAATAAGTGTTGAAATCAAGCTGAGGGCATTAAGCTGCAAGCATCTGACACCAAACAACAGATACACTCCCTCTGCCCTCCCTGGCTGAGTTCATCTGTCAGTTCTGCTTTGTGGAGCTCCTTTCAAATGTTTCACAGGTCACCTGAATAAATAATTTTGCCACTTTCATCTTGACACATCCACACTGGTCTACTAACCCGTCTTGCTCCCAGACTTCAAGGTTATGTCATTCCACCCAATAACTTTGCTGACATTAAAAAGCATCCAACACCCTAAGCAGAAGCAGGCACTGGCTTTCCAGAAAGACTGACTGGCCTGATGTTGTTTCCCTCCCAGATCCCACTGAGCACTCTGTGTGTACTTTTGTAGTACGAACCAAACAAAACCAGCATTCTGTTTGCTTTAGAGTAATCCTCTGTTTCACCTATTTGAACTCTCCTTCACTAGGACATTTCAGAAGCTCAGGCACACTGGTTTCTGAGTAGCTTCACTCTGTCCTTTCTGTGTGTCTCAGTGAGAGTGATGGTTTCTTCGTGGCACAGTTGTGTGGAAAATAAAATCATGCAATGAAAAAACAGTGTTTGCTTTTGTATGTTATTACTATAAGATATGGTTCTGGAAATCAAAATTGAGGCCCAAGAGGTTGTTGCTCCCATTATGACTTTTAATTACAAGTCTGGCTCACGTAACCCAAGGCAGAAAACAGAGGGCATCTTCCTTGTGTTTAGTTTAATCTCATATCAGCTCTAATGCTGAGTTTAAAAAAACAAAGGATAAATGCAAACACTAGTAGCTAGGCTACTCACATATCAGACACTTAGAGCAAAACTCTCCTAGCAAAAAACCATGTGATGTGTATGAAAGACCTTGCATCTTTTCCTTGTTCTGTTCACTGAAAAAGAGTTCTCAGACAGCCACCGTACTTATTTTGAAGAATTAGCTGCATTTTATCAACTTTCTTCCAGATAAAAGTTTCCACCTCAGTTATTAAAATGTTGTTTGTAGGGTCAAGCCAAGACATTTCATGTGCCAGCAGTAGCAAACTCTATATAGGTCTAATGGCTGAAGGATTTAAAAACTAATACTTTTTTAAAACCAGTTAGGAAGAAAACTGTATTTTTAGTATGTTCCTTGTTTTCAGTGAGCACTAGTTACAGGCATTAAAGTTTAGTCAATAACTAAAAAATAGCAGAACTCATGAAATTAAGAAACTTCTTTTTTTCTGGCAGAAGATTCTGCTTTATCAAAGTTAGTTTCCCAAATAAATCTCATTAAAAAAAATAATAAAAATGATTGCATTTGCAGTGCTCAATTGCTCCTTTGAAAATGTAAAAAAAATAAATAAATATGGGAACTTCAGTATTTCATTCAGTTATTAGAAGTTGAAATCTGAAATCTGGTCTTTCAAATGTATAAAAAAAGATTTTTCAATCAGTCCCAGATTGTATACATATATATTTTTGAAGCAGTTGTTTTTTGGAATGATTTGTAATTCCTTTTGTAAACAAAAGACAAAGAACAGATTTTTCCACAGTCATGTCATTCCTATTATCATGCATGGCCATTGAAATGGAGATGCTACAGAGTTAGCATGTGAAACTTCTTTGGGAAACCAAACTAGGTCTGTTTTGATACAGGTTAAATAGGTGCAGAATTCAAGAAAGATTCAAGAAAGACACAAAGGTCTTCAGACAATAATTTAGTAACTTATGGTTTGACTGGTGGATCGAGTAAATCTGGTATTTTTGTCAAGGTTTAGTACGTAAAAATTATTTAAAAAGAAACATCAAAGTGAAATACAAATGGAAAGTGTACCTGTGAAGCTGATTCAGCAATGACCACTGAGTCCACTCAAGCCCCAACCTGCTGAGTTGTGCTGGACATCTATACAGCTGCATCAGATGTCAGATTCTGCAGCACCTATTTCAGACTGTAATTCAGAATGTCTGGTATGCTGTGACATGCTAACCAAAACACTCCTCAGGGTGAGGAAACAGAGGAACAGGGTGAGAAAATCCAAGAATTGAATATTTAGAAGGTGTTAACAGAAAAAAAAGTGTCATTTTAATTAGGCTTAAAAGCTACTTTATTCTATATAAAAGTGTGCTGTGTTGATGTATACTCTGTTACAGCAAACACTGTAAGCTGAGTGTGCTTTTCAGCATGCTGAATTCTCTTCTGTGATTTTGCTCAACTGAAAAAACTAAAAAAAGGAGAGCAGACATGTAGCAAGATTTGATTTGAGTGATGTGAAAGATTTACACACTCTGCCACTAGAACTTTCCAACTGTTATATGTTTCACAGTGAAGTGGAACTTTTGTCTTTCTTCTTGAGTAATTTATATATGCATAGATTTCTCTCAGTAGATTCATGATTATTTCAATTTTCTAATTTTTGCAAATTTATAATTTTATCTTTGCATGACCAACTGTTTAGGTGGTTCCACACTTACAGAATAAGAGAGGAAAACAAGGGCAATGTTACTTACAAACCAAAACTAACAATTTCCAAACTTATTTCCTGATATTCTGTTGACAATACATGATGAGTGACTGCACTCTGGTATAATTCTTTACCCATAGAATTATTAATAAAGCACAAAAGAGAAAATTCAGCAATTAACTTACCCAGTACATATTTTAGATGGGTTTTATTTTCACTAAATTCACTAAAATGTTGATGTTCTCTATTTTAATCAGTACTTCACTATTGGTTGCTGTACGTAATATTTGTGTGCAACGGTTCAGCTCACTATTGTTATGAATATAAAGCTCCAGACTGTATCCACAAATTAAATTTAGTTTGGAGTTGTTTCTAATCTGAAGTCAGCATTGATACACGTAAAAAAAATCCCACCTTCAAGTTGCAGGCGTGTTGTGATCAGTCCTGATGGAATCTTGTGTCCATATAGACACTTCTAAGACTTTGATCCTCAAATGATGATTGGCCTAAATTGATAAACATCTTCAAAATTCCTTCTGAAGAAGATAAAATCTCATGAAGCTCTTAAAGGATCCATAACTTTATACCTAGTCAGTAAATTTCTGCAACAAGTCATTCCAGCTGCTTCTTTGTGCGGTGCTTTGTACTGCTTTTCCTCTTCCTAGTTCTGACCAGACTGGAAAAAAAAGCATGAAAATATTGAAAAATAGTCTGTTTCCATGGCATTTGAAGCCCAAGAAGAACAAGATGTATAGGACAATTTCTGGAAAATGGAGAGATTTAGTCAAATAACACTAGGCACCTAAACAGCTCCAGCTGCACTGGCTTTTATTGTGACAGCAGTACATAGGAGCCACAGTTGGTAGGTGTTCTATACATGAATTGTTGTAAGTGCAAAAATATGGTCTATTGCTCGTAAATTTTGGTCCAAGCTAAATATCATATGAAATAAAAGTATGCAGTGTGAAAAAAGAAGTTGTTAAAAACTATACACTATATTTATATAATTAATCTTCAAATATTTTATTATTGCTTATAAATAGAGTGCCATTTATCTACCTTAACTCAGCTCTGTCACACTCTTGAGTGTTCTTCCATCAGTCTGGTCTTCAGATAAAACTTGAAGGAAAGGAAAAAGGTTCCTTGCAGATCATTTTAAGGAATGTGCTTAACTTCAAATTAGTATCGATAGGCAAATAGGTAACCAGCTCAGCAGACAGCCGTTGGTTCTTTAACATGTATTAACTAATGATGTTAATTTATGTGCAAAAATACACAGGCACATCTACATTCTATGTAACAAATGCATATTCAAAACCTGCTGTTAACACTGAAAAATGCTAATATCAGCACTAAGGATTTTTAGGAAAATATAGTGGATACTTTTTGTCTGTTAGTGCTTTTGTGTGTAGCATTATGATAAAATCTTCTTCTCATGGATTAGGAATTTTCATGTGAAAACTCACTTAGTGATTAACTGTTAAGTTTTTGGTTTTTCTTCTTCACCACTGCACTGAGGTCATCCCTCATATTTGTGAAGGAGTTTCCAGGTAGACTTTACTAGGGCACCCATCACAGTTAATACTGTAGTGCTTCATAGTTATTCCTTTCTTTTCACAATGATTCATCAAAGTAAGGCAGCAATAATATCCCCTACTTAGAAATAGGAAGCTGAGTCAGAAGGAGATTATGGTCAAAATTATTCATTAATTCTGAATGTCTAAATGAAATATGAAGAGCCTTAGTTCTTACAGCTGTTGTTGCATAACTCCTTGTATACTCAAGAACAACTTCAGTTGTAAATATGAGAGCATATTACTTCTGGAAATAATTCTGCAAACATAAGGGAAAAGTTGCATAATTAATAACTACCTGTAAAATGCTTGGTTTGCATTTGAATTCTGTAGAAAAGATAAATAGGGAACACAGGGCGTCAGGATATCATTGTTGCTTTAACTAGGAACCCATGCTTCTTTTTCTTTCTTTTACTCTCTTTCAATCTTCCACAAATAATTACTGTTCCTGTAGAAATCAGTTTTCTTATTCACACAACCAATATTTATTCCTGTAACAAATGTATCCTATGATCTAAAAGATGTGCAGCATCCATGGAGAGAATTAGTGGTCATTGCAGAAAAATTAAAATAAGTACTCAGAAGAAGAATGAATTAGAAATGTAAAGGCACCCTTAATATTGACATCTGCTGAATGATGTGTGCATGACTTCAAAAACTTATGTTAACAAAATGTTAACATATAGATCACATCACAGTAAACTCAGAGGTCTCAGCAAGGCTGTTAATGTGGCACCATCTGTATGCCCATACTGGTCATCCTTGATGTTAGGACCCCATCAGTCACACAGGACTCTGTCACTTGAACAGTAAGGAACAATCATCTCCTACGTTCAAAGCCAGAAAAGAATGTGAAACTTTGCTTTCAGATTTTATAGGTACTGGTTAACAACACAGTTGTGAGGTTTTAAACCTAGAATTCAAAGCAAAAGATTAAGAGTAGTGTTCACAGAATCACAGAATAGTAGGAGTTGGAAAGGGCCTTAAAGGCCATCTAGTCCAACATCCCTGCCATAGGCAGGGACATCCCCCACTAGATAATTTTGCTCACGGCCCCATCTAACCCGGCCTTGAATGTCTCCAGGGATGGGGAATCCAACACCTCTCTGAGCAACTTGTTTCAGTGTTTTACAACCCTCGTGGTGAAAAACTTCTTCCTTATATCCAAACTAAACCTCCCCTCCTTCAGTTTAAAATGATTGCCCCTCATCCTATCACAGCAGGCTCTTCTAATAAGACTGTCCCCATCTTTCTTATAGCCCCCCTTTAGGTAATGAAAGGCAGCAATGAGGTCTCTACCTCACTTTCACTTTAGTGAAGGTTCAGGTTCACTTTAGTGATTCAGCCTATTTCCTTCACTATTTTCCAAGAAAGATTTCATCTATCCCAGACAGTTTATTTAAGATTTTTCCCTATCTGTGCTTCACCTCTATTTCTGATCTCTGCCCAACTGTTTTTCAATTTAGTCTCAATCAATGTTGTTTTTTACAATGTAGTCTCTGCCTTCTTGCTTGTCAGGTCTTAGACTCATTTCTCCAGACTCCCTGTTACCTTGTTCTGTACTTTAATAAAAGCTCAGAAGAATGTGTGGCACATTAAGGAGTTTTCTTTTGGTCTTTGGTTTTCCCTTTTATCTCCAGTGGCTCACAGGGTCCTGTTTCCTCATACTTTGGATTTTGTCAAAGGCTTTCAGCCCCTCCCTACCTCCCTGGGTTCTTCTATTCCTGACAAATGCATCATTGGCCCAAACAATGTCTGAAAAGACTGCTCCTGTCTCCTGGTTACTTGGACTACAATAAGAACAATAAGGTTGCCTCTAAGCAAGACTCAGCTCCACCTAGCCAGAGATAATAACTCTCCAGATATACAACTGCATTGTAAGATTGTAAGAAGAACAGCAGCTCACAATGTTTTTCAGGTGAATTTCAGTTGAGAAATGTCATAATATCACTTGTTTTGCTGAGTTTAACTTTCTGCTCCCTGCACATTAGACCTGTTGCTCGTTTATTCCCTTGCTTGCTTGGAGCTCTGGCTACGTAAGATCTGATGCCATGAGCCAGATCCAGTGTGGGCAGGTAGAGCTTAGGCATGTGAGGCCCACCCATGACAAGAACCATTCAGCTGAGGCATGCCCCATGCAAATCTAACCTTCTGGAATCTCTGTCCTCTCATGAGTTTGGGAAAGTATAAAAGACAATAATTCAAAGGTTTAGAGTCTACAGAAATGTGGGTAAGTTGTTAGTTTTCAAAAGGAAGCCATCATTTTGTAACCTGTCAAGTCGCTGCTCCAAAGAATGAGGACTCTAGTAAAAAAAAATGTTACCAAATTTTTCACACATGGACAAAAACTTCTGTTTGTCACTGGTCTCATTCTTGGAAACACCTGAGCTGAGCTGTTTTTTGCTGAAATTTTCCAAAAAAGGTAATCCCAAGACTAAAGCTCATCATGGAAAATTTCAGTTCCAAATATTTAAGTTTTTCCAAGTTATTGTCATGGTTTTGCTACGACAAAATTATAGAAGTATTTTCCTATTCAGAGAAACTGTAGTTTCAAGAGTCCAATCCTGTGAGAACAAAAGAGATGAGATGCATTGTTTTCATTCATGGCAATGTTTTCATTCAGCTCTGGTGTGCAGGTGTCCATAGTGACCAAGCCGAGGGCAGTTTTGAGCCATGCAGGTGCAGTGGCCAGGAGGGGCAAAGCCCAGGGCAGCTGAACCAAGCTGCCCAACCCAAGTATTCCACACCATAAACATCACCCTCAGTATATAACAAGAAGTTTGTGGGGATGGGTTCTTCTACCACAGCTGCCTTCCTGAGGGGGTCCTGTCTGTCTTATCATTCTGCACCTAAGGCCTACTCCCCCGCTTACTGTGACCACCATGTCCTTGCTGGAGCTGTTGTGCTCGTGGTGTTGGCACTCAGCCCTCGCTGCTAGAAGCTCACAGCTCGTGACTGCTGTCTGGAGCTTAGTATAACTTTGTATCTTCTGTTAGGATTTGGGCTAGTATTAGTTCATTATTATTGCTGTTATTCTATTAAATCTGTTTTCTTTTCAACCCATGGGTCTCCTTTACTTTTCCCAATTCCTCCTATTGAGTGGGGTCAGATGATAGAACAACTGTCCAAATGGCAACAGTTCTCAACAACTGAAAACTCAGTCTTACAGTATGGAGTATCAGGCAATTCTAGCATATAATATATAATTAATCTCTTATGTACATTTTTTTCCACATGTAGATGGAACCTCTGTAAAGGGTTTGGTTATTGCCCCCACTGAAACCAATTCAAGTAGTAATTTAGCAGAACATGCTTAGGCAACTGCCAAGCAACCGAGAACTCATCAATTTGTACAATATTTGACAATATTTTTCAATATATATATAAGCTGCTCAGCATAAAGAGACTTGGGGGTTCTGAGTGACAGGGCAAGATTGCTCTCATTCAGAAACTTGCAGGTATTATTTTCCATTTGTAAATATATAGTTCTTCAGTGCCTCAGCTACTGAGAAAAACAGATTAGCTTTGAATTTATGAATAGCTAATTCTGCCTCCATAATATTTCTCTCTTCCACAGAATTTGTTTCTGTTGGTTATTGATTCTCACCCTTTCTACAGTGAGACTTGGAAAAGTATGGACAGGTTACTGGGTTTGAGGACCTCTCTCAGTGAGCAAATCAGTGTCCACTGTTATCTGAAGTTCAAATTTAATTACAGTGCTCTGGAGAGATATCCACAGCGGAAGACAAAAATGGTATAAAGTCATTGAGTTACAATGAAAATACTGAATGATACATGAAGATCTTGTGTTAGCAACTAGAAAATGTAATTCCTAAACAAAGATTCTTCAGGAATTCTCCTTGGCAAAATATCTCATCCCCTACTTCTAAGAAAGTGGAACTCCTATCTTACTCAAGATGTTCCATTGTGCTGCTTTGAGATAGGACAGACTTTGCTGGTCTTTTGACCTTGACAACAGTCAAGCCATTGGCCTCCCTTGGCAATGTTTGTAATGCACATACTGAAATGTGTATATCTTGACAAAAGTGTTGTTTAACTCCATAAATTGTATTAAACCAATGAGAACAGAAAGATAATCAAACTATTACATTGTCATACATCATTATCTAATAATGTATAAAGAATGCAGAATTGGAGCATTTGTGCCCTATGTATCTCAGAAAAAATCTTTTCCAATTATAGTCCTTTGACCTTTTAATGTATTGTTTGCATTGTTGTTCAGCCTTAATCTCTCCTGTTTACAACAACGATATTCAGCAAGACAAATACAGAGCAGCCAACAAACAGTAATGAGAATTATTAAAAGCTGAGTCTTATAAATCTACTATTGTATGGTCTTTTGTAAGGTATAAAGAGCTTCTATGTCTCAGTGTCTTACTCCCTTTAAGGCAATTTGTAGCAAGTGTTTGACATTGTTATTTAAGTTTAAAATGTGCAACACAACTGTTCACTACTCATTCCTCACTTTATGTCTTTAAATTGGTTTGCCTGGGGGTAAGTAAAGGGGAAATCATGACTATATGTGGTGCAAACTCACTAGGAGCACAATTAGAGCTTTAGTGTCTGCAGTCCCATTTTTCCATCAAAATATCATTTTAACTGCCATCACACTATAAAAGGGCCCGGTTTGCCACCTTTGTCTTCCCTGGTTAGGGAACAGGAATCCCTGACGTGTGAGCTTTGGACAGTGTTGAAGTGCAAGCAGAGTTTCAGATCACCTGCAGGCACTTTGGAGATGGGCATAATGAACAATCTGAAACAGAAAAGGGAAGCATTTTGCTGAAGTCTGTGAGCACACAGTGTCACAGATGGGATGAAAACTTGAGAAGTCCAAATTTCCAGACTCTACCTGGTTCATCCAGACTGCATGTCCTTAGGTGGAATCATAGGTTACTGTGGAAAAGATTGCAAGAAGGGTAAGAAACGAGACTAAGGAAAAAAGTAGTCAAAAATCTACATTTTCCTGACAAGAAAAATGCAAGAGTGATCAGCAGTGCTGATAGTCAGACTTTTTGGGGCCTCTATGTTGATTTTAAGCAGTTTTCTTACCCTTCTTGTTTTCATACAGAATATACAAATGAACAAATAAATCCTCATTAAGACTATCTATCCAGACTCTTGCCGTCTTTGTAGCATGCTGTGCTGCCAATGTTTTAAGTGGGGACTCCTCCACAATGTTTCCCTCTTACCAGATGTGCATGTCCTTGCAAAAAGAAAAGGGCAGAGACAGGGTTTCCATTCCTTTCTGCTCCTATTAAAAAAACATGGGTATTTTTGGTCCTTCCAATCTAAATCACTAGGCAAATGAACTGAGCTACACTGTGTTGGGAACGTTAAGACTGTTTTTGAAGTCTGATACAAACTATTGCCCATCGCAATATGTGATATCAGCATATAAACTTAGGGAAAAACCCTATGAAAGGCTGAGAAGGAACTTGTCACTGAAAAGTGTTTTGAAGACATTTACTTGGAAAACCCTGCTCTCCAAAAGCAAACCTCTTCACATTCAGAGACTGGCAGGTGGGGGCAACATTACTTTGTTTTCTCTTTAAAACAGCTCACCGGTTGATGCTGGGGGGTTTGAGTCTCTGGCTAACTGGTTTATATTAAGCGCTCATTGAGGTGGGGGATCTGAAGCTCAGCTTTGTCTTTAGTGATGTGAATATCTTCTGTGCTTTATCACCAAGTCCTGGTCATTTTCATTCTGCCTTCCTGGCTTAATAATAATCACAAAGATCATAATTCTCTACAGAAAAAATCTAAGGGCACCACACATTTAATGACTTCAGTATTTACCAAAGTGCTAAAAACTGTCATAACTTCTCAAGCAGGACAGTAATAAAAAATTATTGCCCTAGCTGCTGGCAGAGTGTTCTTTCTGGGATGTAAGATACAAAGGTGAAGGATCAAATCTTCTTGCTTTGGCTGCCTTATGGGAAAGGTTTGATGTAGACTAAATTACAGAAGATAGTCCAGGGTACTTTCTGACCCCTCTCTTCTGAGCATTTTATATACCTAATGCAGGCATCTGCTTGGTCACCATTCTTCTCTCTTCTACATCACTAATTTTTCCCATGAACCTTTGTATCTAAGTTGAGATTTGTTAGGAGACTAAAATTAGGCCCACTTTTGCCAGGTCAAGGTCTTTTTCACCTCTCAGACTATTTTTCAGTAGCTGAAATTCCTTCTTTGTACCTTAGCAAAGACAAAGTCCTGATCCTGGCTGCTGGCTGTTTTCCTGCAGCTGAATCTTATCTACAGTGGCAAAAGCCTGAAACAACTTCATGTTAAATCTTTGATCTTTCCTTAGCAATGAAAATAGTTACATGTGCTGATAGCTAACATTTCTGCAACCCAACATCTCCATGGCAGCGTTACATGTCCCAGTGTGGTGATGCACGTTACTTCACTTACACTCCCTCATTCTGTATTGCTTTTGTCATCATAGCACACTAATAACCATTTCCTCTCATTTGGAACATTTATCTTGGGACTTCAGATGTGTAGACAGAACTATTAAAAACTAAAACTGTGAGTACCCTCCTTGGAAGCTGGAAAGCACTGAAGTCTGCCTCATCACTGCAGCATTCAGCACCAGCTCTTTGCCCATATGATGTCCTTAAAGTCACCGAAGTAACTGCTACTGCACTCGTTGAATTAGATATTTTGGCTTATGTAAGCCAAATTTGAGTCCTGAATCTGAATACAATTGTCAGGTTTTGATCCATAGTGTTGTAGTCTGTCATTCATAATGAAATAAAAAAACAATACCCAGCAAAGCTTCTATCCAAAGAGATTTATCATAACATTAACCACATGATGGGTGAACTTAATGCAGGATGATACAGTTAGATTTTATTTGAGAGGTAGAAAAATTTCAGGTTGATTTGTATTTTATCTGAACTGAACCCCTAAAGAAACCCTGTGACTTTGAAGACTATTTATTCTTTCACCTGGAAGAAATAACAAAAGGGAAGAAAAAATATGTCAGTCACCAAAGCAGCACCTTTATTTCACTTTTAAAGGGCTTGAGACCTTGGTTACAAAACAGCTGTAAGGAGACTGAGAATTTTCTAATGCCTGAAGCACCAAGAGGTTATATCTCACGCACACACGTACACAAGATAATTTCCTTTAAAACTGAAATCTTTCCCTGAGACCACGATTTGTGGCTGGGTGTTGTCAAGACTCAACAATTACAATTTTTTTCATACTGTTATGCTCGAGAGTTCACAGTTCTGAAGTCTCAGTGTTTCTGGCTTCCTAGTGAATTTACTCCTTTGTCTTCTTATAACACATCAACTCATATAAAAACTACTGCCTGACTTTACTCCCACCTGGGCTGCTCAGTTCACTTTTGCATTATTAATTCTTCAGTCCTCTGCCCAGATGTTACAGGCTTCACAGATAAAGTTGTTCAGAGAGCATACCTTCACCATATACACAGAGAGAATTTGAATTCTTTATTGGTGCTTTATAATCTTTTTCTTATCTCTTCCATAAGCATTTGTATTGCTATTTCACAGGTTAGGAAACTGAGTAAAAGAAGTTTTTGTCAACAGTGCCTAACTGATACAAAGTATATGCAGTATTTCTAAGCCACACTACCGACCATAGCTTTGACTAAGGAGTGGGGTTTCTTTTCCTCAAATAAATAAATACATTTAATTTTGTATTATAGTGTTCTTCAATCCTTTCGCTTTCGGCATCCCCTACAATACATTCTTTCCTCCCAATATAAAACAAGCAAAACCAAGTCCTCCTGACAACCCAGATTATTATTCCAAACAAAGGAAAATACCTTCAAATCTGCATAATAATACATAGCCCTCAGGCTGCTATATACAGTCATTGAATTCAACACACATTGCTTTAAGAACAATTAATTTTACAATAGAGAATTCTTAAATAGCACTTTAACTAAAACCTTTTCCAGCAAGATTCACTCACGTTGATATAAAGCTATTCTGTGATTCTGTTATTCTGTGATTTTTTTCCTGAATAGCTATTTACACACAGTCTGAAGGAGCTTTATTTACAAAAAATACAGTAGAAGGACACAATGAAGTTTGGAAAATGAACATTTTTAGGGTGTTCTGTTTTTTTTCTTAGCTAGATCAAATTTGGCTCTGTCACTGTTCTCTACAGCTTTATTGGGATACATTTGACAATGTTTTTTTAAACTAATGGTCATTTGGCATTTTTAATACAAGATATTGTGCAGCAAAACCAGGATAGTTTGTGTCCATTTGTTATTGACTGATAGAGGATCATATAACAATTTTGTCAGTGGATTTGGGGTTTTTTTTGCGAATTCAAAAGCTGCTTTGATCAGTACTGGTCATGTACTGATATCACAGCTGTATAGCTATGCATGAATGCAAATATCACTCAAGTTTTATTATCGAGTATTTACTCTTCTAAATACTTTCATCTGTTAAAAATCCCATCAGGTTAAACAGGAGGATTTCCACCCTATAGTCAAATCCTGACACCTGCTCACTACATTAATAAAGATTTTGCCTTCTAAGATCAAGAAGTATTGACACAAAGAAGCAGTCACCCTGCCCAGGGTGATTCCTGATTTTTGGAATATCTCAATCACTACTGCTTTACTGAAGGGAAAAAACCAATAGATATTTCTTTGTTTATATAAACTCTGAAATCTACTTTTTTTCTTACAACTGAAGATGTCACCATGCTTATTATTTAATATAGCACTATTACAGGCATGACAATAAAAAAATGCACAGGTATGAACAGAGCCACATGATCAGTTTCTAGTCAATATCTCAATTTAAACTGTTTATTTAAATGCAGAGGGAATGTATTTAAATCAAAATGAAACTTCAGGATGAAGCTTCTGCTTCTCCATAATGCAAATTATAGAACATGCAAGCAAAACATTTTCTTTATATAGTGTGTGTCTAAATGACTTGCTATCCCTGAATAGGAATCTACTGGGCAGGAGTTTGGATGTTAAATGTATTATTAGGATCAGAAAGGATTTTCTTGGTATTAAGAAAAAATGTAATACTACATAACATCTTTGTTGGCATTACTCCCCTAGAAGAAATTAATTAGTTTTTATGAAAAACATCTGTAGAGGACACAGTGATGATTTGCTACATGAAGTGATTCACAAAGAAATTATTGCTGGCAGTGACAAGCCAAAGATCTGCAAGGCTCAAGTAGGTCTTAAAGATTCTAGTAGAGAGACACCATCAGAGCAGAAAATCAACTTCATCTAGTTGTACTCAGGATTTTTATCTACGTTCCCCAATATGTGAATTATTACTATATATTTAACCATTGTCCAGATACATTTTCACTGTTTGGCTTTCAATTTTGACTTTTGAAAAATTTATGCTCACTCTGCATAGGGGAATTCCTAAATCTGGGGCCACCTTCTCAGCTGGCTCCAAGTGCCACAGCTCTGCTGGCTCTGCGGTTCCTCCTCCTCCCTTTTCAAACCTTTGCTTGAAGAGCAGTAGTGAAGAGTCTTAGTTTTCAGCTAGAAACAGCAGATTTCTCTTGACAAGGTTTAGAAGTAGATTTCTAGCCTTCTGCATGATAGCTCATCCAGAACTATCACCTCAGGGGAGATAAATAGACTTTTAGCAACCAAGCCACCACAGCCTCATCCACAAAGAGATAGGAAATGTTCACAATTGTGAACACTTAGAAATGCAAACTCCAACACCACCCAATAAATCAAGTTCCTTATAAGGACTAGTAAAGTAAATTAATACCCATCCATGTGCTTTTAGCTGTAGATTGACAAATCACCTGCAAAATTAAATTAAATTTAATTTTTTACTAACCAGGAAACTTGAACACTACAAAATTGTTTAATAGCAGTTTTCGATTCAGCTTATGACATTTTAAAAGAAACATTTTTTTAACTCAAGTTTGGGTTTTGCAACAAAAAATATTTTCTTCTCAGCCATTTGAAACGTATATTTCTTAAGGCAGAAGATGTGCCTTCTGGGCTCCGCTGTCTGATCTAAGTAAAAGGCTGTCACAAGAGCAATTGTTGCATTATATTGTCCAGAGAGTTGTAAATCAGTAAAGTACTGAGCACTTGGGTAGCATGCAGTAATTCTTAGTCCTGGCAGAGTAGGTATTTAGGAACTGTTCAGTGCTTAAAAATAAGTACTGCTGAACTTGAGTCAGTGAGGACTGCTAAGCAATATATCAAGCATTGTATCAAGCATTGTTAGGCTGCTTATTTCATGCGACCTTGTCCTTTCAGTGAAGGAACTGCAAGATCAGAGGAAAATCCAGTTGGGAGTATTTCAGTGTTCAGAGCCAAAAGTTAATAATTTGCAGTTCATCATAAGTATCTGGATGCATACTCAGTGCTGACCTGCCAGTATCATAAAAGTTACACTGCTGAAGTGTAATCTGTCTTATTTTGTGACTTCTCACCATATATCAATATTCCATGGTATAAATACACAAGCTGGAAAATTCTGGTTACTGCAGAATTGCAACGCAATGAAGAAATACACAAAGTAACCCCACATCTTGGGCAAAATAGCTTTTCATACCAAAACTCCAGAGTATTGTGCGCATGACTGTGACAAATGGACTGGTTTACATTGTTTTTTCATAACAGCATGAGTAGTAAACAAAAATGTTATACCTGAGCATTAAACAGCATGTTGCTAGAGAATGAAAGAAAAATCTACTTTTTCTCTGTTGTAAAAGGTAACCTGAACTTCCAAGAGCCACTAAAAAATAGTTAGATGTTCATACAATGACTGCATCATCATAGAGATTATTGCCTGGCCACTTAGAGCTATATCAGAGCTCCTTCAGCAGAAGGTCTTTGCTTCAGTATGGTTACAGTACATACAAAGACATGAAGCTGACAGATTAGCTACAGCTGGATAGATCCCACTGGATACATGGTAGATTTTCTCCTGGAATTGTCAAAAATTATGCCCTGAACGTGTCCCATTTATCCCAGGGGTCAGTTTCATCATTTTCTAGAGTTGATTTTTTTCCCCTTTAATTATATCATTCCTTTCATTCATTTTGTCTTTTGAGAGAGAAGAACATAGCTGTGTTGTAAAGACCTAGAAGTTGCCACTTCTGGGGGTTCACTGGCATGGTGGAGCCTTCAGAATCCCTGCAAAATGTTACACATGCTTCTTCAAAATGGATGATTTTGCTGACAGAGGCAGTGAATCACTTATGCTTAACTGACATTGTATTTTTATTGTTATGTCAACGGAATAGCATGTCCCTTTGGGCTTCTGTGCTTGTGTTTAGTGGTCATGATGAGAAAGACTTTTATAGGCTGGTAACAAATAAATCCAGTGCTCTTTCAAGGTCTGTTTTACTAATACTGAGTTGGCTCTTTGTTTCTCTGGGCTGCTCACATGTGGCAGTAATCTATCCCCACATACAGCCCAAAAGCATCATGGTTATCTGTAAGACAATCTTGCTATAAAATAATTTTGCTCAAACCAACTAGAGAGCAGCAAACTCACTGGAACCTGGAGTTAAAAATGTCTACGTTTATCTTATTTTGCATGACTTCTTTTAGACAATGGAGAAAGTTACTTTGGGTGTGTAGTTCTCTCTCTCTTTGCTTAATAAACAGGCTCTATTTTCATGAATCACAATGGTGTGGGCTAAGAATACAGGAAATTCTGTGGAGTAAAATCCAAGGGGGCTCATGCACCAAAAGATTGGAGGTAGGAAAAAAGGAAACAAACACTTGAACAATTGTCTTCAGCTGGACACTGCCTAGTTAGAAAAAGCCTCTCATCTCTTTTTTCCTGTGCCCTGGTCCAGGCCACTTACTTACTCTTACTGGAAACTTCCCAGTACATACATGGATTCATACAGGTCCATCCTTGATCACTTTCTTTGTTAGCAAGAATATATGAGCATCCTCTCCACTATGAACAAGTCAAGAATTATAAGACTTTGTCACAACCTTCAGCAGGGACTTCATGCTGTAAGTTTAGTTTGGAAAAACAGCAATTTTCCTCTCACACAAAAAGGAACAGAGGTCTTTTAACACAGGCCTTATTCCTATTTGTGTCTGACTTTATTCTCATTTCAATGGGAACAAAACCTGACCCTTACAGCAATCTGTATTATGTTTTAAATATATGACAAACTAAGAGATTAAGCAGATGTACCAAAACTAGTCTGTTGATGACCCAGATTTATTTCTTGCCCTGTATTTCTTGACACTATTCACAATATGAATTGGTCTACAGGATGCCCCTTCTGAGTACACTCAGTTCAAAAAAGTCCTCTTGCTGAGTTACATGTGCATACAATAAACCCAGTTGCCAAATGTAAATTTTCTAGGAAATTTGTTGTTTCTTTTCTCCATGGAAATGTTCTGGAAAATATTCTTTAAAAAAATAATAAATCCAATGGGTCTTTAATCCATTGGTTATTGTTTCTTTAAATTTCCCTGAGGCTTTATGATGTAGGCTTCGATATCAAGTGTTCCACTGTGAAATCATTCTATGTTTTGATTCACTTTGTTTTCATTATTACTGATGAGTTTTGCACAACCAAACAAAATAAGAACCGAGAAAGTCAGTTGGCATTTGGAATAAAACAGAATGTTTCAGTGCAGTATCATCTATGCAATCATGATTTTTGTCAAAGTTAACATGTGGGATACTTGTACTACAGAAAGGGTAAGTCTTAAGTACTGCAATGATTTTGAGTCTGCTGTCCAGGGTTGGAATAGTTAGAAAAACAAACAATTCCTTAAACATTTGCCTAATGTAATTATCTGTTTTTGCAGTAGGTTTCAGTTTAGAAAGCACCTAGGGAGTCCCAAGATTTTGATAGAATTTACCAGGTCTTTCAGTTCGATAATGGGGACTATAATTCATTATAATGTAATTAATTATAGTATAATTTCTTCCTACAATGTGTATCATCACATGTGTAGGACTAAATAACTTCCCTCAGCTTTACCTAATTTATCCTTGACTTAAGATTTTATCCTAAGCATTGTTGGGGATCCAGGTGAGGACAGGTGATGTGACACCAATCCAATGGCAAGCCACCCCGGAGCGCAGGGTGCATGGAGCCAGCTGCACTTCCAGCACTTGATGTCCTGGCTGCTATTGTAGTTCCAACAGTCTTCAACATCCACTACACAGAGCACATACTGCTGTCTCCTCCAGTGCTCAGGCACTGAGCTCCCCTAGTGCCCCCAGCCCTGCCTTTTAAGGTCCTCAGCCTTATTAAGTAATTAACCTTATTAGTACAAAACAATTATCACCTGGGAGTGCAATGATCAGTGGGGCTGCCCTAGCAACCAATCAGTTAACACTCTGTTCCACCTCTCTATCTCCCCCTTCTGTTTCTTTAAACATGAGGCTAAGTGAGCCCACCACCTTTTCCACACCCCTCACTGAATCATTTCCAGGGTTATCGTCTTTCAGTAGCCACGGTCGGACCCACTTGACTGGGAGCCACTTTGGAGGACCTGTTCCTGAGGAGACACAAGCATAGCCCCTGCCCCAGGTTAGCAGTATTGCTGGACCTTCCCAAGTATTGTTTACAGGATTGTATATTTGAACTTGCGGTAGATCCAGCTCTTGTGACTCAGAATCTTTCTTAAGTAAAGACCACAAGTGTTTGATACTTGGAATTTCGGTGGTATTGGTATCACTCCCTCTAGGATTTAACCAACTGAGTACATAAAGGATTTTATTTAGAATTTCTTGTGGGGTGGCATGCCTCATATCCTCCCCTGTTTTTACAATAGAAAAATACTGCTTTAGTGTGTGGCGCATGCACTCAATGATAGCTTGTCCCATAGAATTATATGGCACACCAAAATCATGGGATACACCCCAGGAGCGAAGAAAACAGTCTAACAAAAGAACCTTATAACCTGGGCCATTATCTGTCTTAATTTTACACGGAACACCCATAACCACAAAACATGATAGTAAATGCTTCTTTTGACATCACGACTACTTGCAGATGTGTGTACAGTAGCCCAAATAAGATTCGAGTACATGTCAATTGACATGTGAATAAATCGCAAGCACCCAAAAGGAGAAAATTCTGTGACATCTGTTTGCCATAACTGCAAAGCTTGTAGGTCCCTAGGATTTGTAGCCTCTGCCTGCAGATTAGGAAGACAGGTGCATTCAGGACAAGCTGCAATAATGGCTCACGCATCGGACAGCAGAAGATGAAATTGCCTGCATAATGCTATTGCTGGTTGATGAAAAAAGGCACGAGACATTCAGGCTTGCCACAAAAACTCAGGTACAGAGGATATGAAAAAGGAGGATGCTAGTTGGTCAGCTCAGTGCCTTTCCAAAGGTTCCACCAATGGCAGCCTTCCCCCACCTTTTCACTATGATCCCCGAAAGTTCCTTACCAGATCACGTCGGGTTCACCAGCTGTTGGGGATCCAGGTGAGGACAGGTGATGTGACACCAATCCAGCAGCAAGCCGCCCCGGAGCACAGGGTGCACGGAGCCAACCGCACTCCCAGCACTCAATGTCCTGGCTGGTATTGTAGTTCCAACAGTCTTCAATGTCCACCACACAGAGCACACACTGCTCTCTCCTCTAGTGCTCAGGCACTGAGGCCTTGTAGCCCCCCAGCCCTGCCTTTTAAAGTCCTCAGCCTTGTTAAGTAATCAACGTTATTAGTACACAGCAATTATCACCTGGGAGTGCAATGATCAGTGGGGCTGCCCTATCAACCAATCAGTTAACACTCTGTTCAACCTCTACAAGCATAGAGCAGTCGACAACACATTTCCAGTTTGTGAATTGGCTTTTTAAAGAAAAACTACATAGAATGTAGCATTTTTGCAATAGTGAATTTCTGATACTGAGCACTCCAGAAATAGGCAAATTCTAAGAATTCATTGTTCTTCACTAGCATTAACTCAGTCATATTACATATTGTTTATTCTCTGTGGGAAACAATGTGTGAACATTTATATTTAACAAAATGGAAAGGTAAAAGAATAGGCTGTGAACCTGCTATGCAAAACAAACAACTAACTTCCTGATTCATACATCCTCTGAAGAATGAGTTATTCAGTTTCAAAGAAGCTGTTTTTTTTTCCAGAAAGCATTCCTATACCTTACTTTTGAGTAGTTATTATGTACTTAGCAATTGCTTCTTCCTGATGGAGAAAAAATGGATCAAGGCCTTCCCATATGTATCTTACTTCTTTTCTACTATGTACTGACAATGAGCAAAGTGGCCAAGACACCTTCTTGCTTCAGTATTTCCAGATCTCTGAGTGCTTAATGTCATAACATTCATGATAGGACTTCGTATTTATTTCTTAAGAGTGTGCCTGGAGAAATGTCTGTTTTTACTTTAGAAAAAGGGAAAAAGAGACAATAAATGACTAAAAACATCTGATATTAATGAACTTCTAAAAGCTATTAATTAACTCAATATCTAGGTTTCTTCCGCAATTTTTGCTAAATCTTCCCCTGAAACAGATTAAAACTCTCATTGGTTCCTTTTTCTTTCTTTCTTTTACATCATCTAGAGGACCCTAAATCATAAATGCTAGATCTACAAACAGACAGTTGCTGCGTGAATAAATTATTGGACCTCACAGGTGTCCTTCATATATGACTGTCCTCGTCACTAAGTTGCAGTCTGGCTCACCCTCTTGCTTCTTTCATATTCAGTATGCAATTGTTTATGCAGAACTAAACAAATTCAATAGCAGAGCATTTTATCTTCAGACTAATGAAGGGTTTGTTGTCCACCTTATTATTAAACACCTCTTGATTAGATCTCAGGATTATTATTGATTATTACTCAGGAAATGGGAAGCCAGCCCCAGTGCCATCCTTCATCTCAGGTTCCTCTCTCCTGAATGCTGATGTAGCATCACCAGGGGTCATCTCTACCCTGGTGCTGACTCGAGATATGGCTTTGATATTCTTAATCCTTTTGCAAGCAGAGGAAGGCACTGAACTATTTCTGAATGAGTGTTCCAAGGAGTATTTTTGTTGTAAAATAAGATAATTCTTCTAAAAGAAAGCAGTTGTTATGTTCTTGGAGGATCCAACAGACAGCCAAGTGCCTCAGTGAGCTGGTTGCAAACAGGAGATGTTTATATTGAGTTACTCAGCCTGCAACAGTTCCTAGTATGCCCAGAAGCAGAAAACTTCAGAAACTTTAAATCCAACAAGGTGATACATAGGAAACGTACATACTATTGGGATGAAGTAGCAGCTGCGTGGTTCTGACTGCCCTGGAAGTCAGACACCTAAATTCTTTGTTGAATTCAGCCACAAGACAACATTATCTGCATCCTGTTTTTATATTCTAACCAGAAATCTATCCTTCCTGACCAAATATCATCTTGGAACTGATTATCATTGTCTCACACGGGATTTAAAAGTATTTAACAGAACAGGATTTTTAAATGCTTAAGTGTTTCATACTTTAATATTTTTTCTCACTTTTTAAAAGTTGGTTTGCTATTTGATAGCACTTTTTGGCTTGAACACTAGATTAAAAATTTTCCATTTTGTAACATTTTCATTATAATTTTGACTACAGATTTTATCTGCTAAGGTTTGAAAACAAAATAATGTGGAAAGTTTAGTGTTTAGAAAGAATATTGCATAATGTAAATCATAATAGTGCTAAGGAAATTTAAATGGCGAAGGTGCTGATGTGACCATATTCAGAAATTTTACAACTGACATACCCAAAAGAGTCAGTTATTCAGAATTTGAGCACTTACCCTTTGAGGGATAATTGACAGTAAAATATTTTCAATTCTGGTCTATTGGCTTTTAAAACAATGTTTGTCCGAGGCAATGAGACTAAGCACAGCATCCACCTCATGGAGTTTTTCAGATGGCTTTTCCACTGGAAATGATAAAATGTTACAGCAGAGAATTAAACAAGTATTTAAAAAAGACTGTGTTTGGAAAAAGTATGTATCTCCTGTAAAGAGGCTTGTTTGTCATTGTTAACTGTATTTGACACACTTATAATGAGATTTTGCATTTTTTTATAAAAAAGGATAACAGAGTTATGCTGTACAAGTACACCACAGCAATCACCTACTTGTTTCCAACTAAAATACCACAATAAATTAGGTTCTGTCACTCTTTCCGCTTAAACACCACAGAAATGCTCCTCCCTGTTGTATTTTGGTTTCTGTAAAAGTGGAGTAGGTAGAAGTGTCCTACTTTTGGAGAAAGAATGATTTTTCCATTCATTCTGATAAGTCACTGGAGGCTACTGCAGAAGGCAACACAAGCTCTGATTTTGCTTTGGAGTTTAAACTTCCCTTTTTCTGTGTGATCCATGTACATGACAGTTCTATTTCAGGGATATGCCATAAGGAATTACACCATATATATGTCGTGGTGCTTTGAGTTGCACTGAATCCATTGAAAACCAGAGGCCAAACAATCCTTACATTAGTTGGGAAACAAGGTTGGTTTTTTTAACTGCTTGTTGCAACCTCATCACTAGGACTCAACAGTCTTTCTCTACTTATAATTATTTCTTAAAAATGGGGCATACCTGTGTGCAGTCTTCGCAGCACAAGCAAACATGCCAGTACCTGTGCTTGGTAGTGTAGATGGGGTAATTAAGTGTTAACAGTTATATAGCTGCCCACCTACTGGGTAAAGGAGGCCAGAATTTGCAGCTGGGCTGGACTGTTATCGCAAGGGTGATGTTCTCATGTGCTTCGTCACCTCCAGCATTGAAAAAAGATCTAAACCTTTCTGACCATGATGGGACTTTGTTTTTGCCTTTAGACACTTGGCATGCTGCAGGGATAGAACGTCAGGAAAAACAGATGCAATAGAAGGTGACTTTAGCAGGGTATTAATGAATTCTGTGTTTATATGCCACCCATCATACTCTTGTCCTTGTCAGTATTTTTCATTACTGCATCTAAGTTAAAGGCTTAGCATAGGTAATAAAATGAAGGGGAGGATGCTGGAGACTATGGGAAAGTTTTAAAAATTTAAAAGAAACAGATTAATAACTTGGGAAGGGCAGAGAATAAGGGATTTGCAAGGCAAAGACAAGTGATAGTCATTCATGTGAGGTCTTTCAGAATTTAACTGAATCAAGACTCTAAGCCTTTTCAAAACTTAAAAGCTGATATGAAGTCACGTAGACCTGAAAATCTGCCACACTAACAGCTGAACTGAGATTGCTGCTGCATTGGTGTGGGAGAAGCAGACTGCAAAAGAGCTTGTCCTCATCTTCTAATCCTTTCCAGGCACTGAAAATAACCTGTGTGGACAGGCAACCTTCAAATGTGCTGGAGAGGAGGCTGAAGCTGGTGCTCTCCCCACACACCAACAGAGCAGGCTGGAGTGAAGGGGGAAGATGCTTCTAACAGTTACCTGTAAATGATTAACTGCTATGCTGCAGATATTTTTATACTAGAAAAACTGCTATACTATTGTCTCTTCGAATAAGAACTGGCAAAAAGTGTGGTAATTTCAAGCACAGATTTACTGTTTTTCTAGGTAGTTGAATTTTATTCAATACAGATTATGTGTTACAAACGAAGAACTTCTGGGATACCTCTGCTTGTCTGGCTTTTTCTGTTAAATTTATTTGTGTGGTCTCCTTGCTATTTGCCTACAGTCCCTACCTACCTATCTATCAATAAAACATCTGATAATCATCAGAACACTTGCATCATTCAATTTTCCATCAAAGCAACTGCTATAAATTTGTATTGGAGTATGCCCAATGTTTAACTTAAAACAGACATCTGTAGCAAGAAGAGTGCCAAAATGTGTTGTAATTGAATCAACATTTTTACTCACCCAATTTTAAACACACTTTGATGTCCTTTAATTTCTAATATGTACTTTTGAAATGGCTTGTCTCGATGTAGTTGAGAAATGATAGTATGCAGATAGCTAAAAGTTCAGGTTTTTTGTATCACACAAAATTTTCTCATCTTTACTCCTACAAGACTACCTATTTGCAATAGACAAGGGCAAGTCAGTGCCTCCTGAACAGTGTATCACAGAACACGGGAGGGTAAAGTGCTAGAAATTGTAATGATTGATTAAAATTCACACCAGTGAGATAGGTCCCTCCAAAGTGAGGTGGGACAGGCTGTCAGATCCTTTTTGAAATGCCACAGAAGAGAGGACAGCTTCAGTTCATCCCATTTGTAACTCTGAGAATGATGCTTACAAGTTTCATCTGTTAAATCCTGGGTAGCAACCCAGAGTCCTTGAGCAGTCTGGATAGAAGTGATCCAGGCACTTTCATCAAATTCAGCCTACTGCAGCTACAAGCTACTCATTAATGACCAAATAATGGAATTAACAGTGAAAAATGTTGTGAAGCCACTGTAATGCTTTGTGAACATGGTTGAACACGATTGTTGTTTTTCTTTGGAAAATACTGAGGTGGGGTTGTACGAGGTATCAAAGGTCAGAATATGGACTTTGGAGAGACCAAATGAATGCCCAGTTTGATACACTTCGTGTTTTCTAGTGATTGAAACAACACATTTTAGCCATTGGAAATGTCTCAATATGCTTCCTAAAGAACCACCTCCCAATACTGGACAATTCTGCAATACAGCTTTCACTACCAAGTGACCTGCGTGGCACCTGCTGTGAGAAAGACACTCCTCTGTGCCATTTATTTCCAGTGCAAGGCAATCTTGTGTAACACAGTTCTGTCATCTAAGATGAAGCACTGCAAAAGACACAATTAACCTCTGGATACTAACTGATGATTGCCATTTATGATTTGGAGGTATGAGCATTATGTTCCTCCTGAATGAAAGAGAACAAAGGAGATGAACCCTCATAGTTTTAGAAGATACCTTGTGTACACATTGATTATCTTTCATTTAAAATTTAAATTTGTGGTTTAATCTCTCATTTTTTCCTGCCATTTGCTAGCAAGTGCTGTGTAGATAACATTATTTCCAGAATTTCCTAATGTCTGAGCCTTCTTTGCTCTTCCAGCTTAAATAACCTTTTTTTCTTGCATGTATGCTATGCCCAAATATGTCCTCCTGCTGGTTTTTATAACAGCATTGAACGGAATGAAAATATAACAAGTGACATATAATTATTCTGAACAAAAAGAAGCTATGTGCTCTACGTAATGCTTTCTAACCTTTAAAGAAAGATGATGGTGACATGCTAAGAAATCTTCCTTTGTTTGAAAATCATGAATATCTAACATAAATCTATGCTGAATTATGTCATGTACAAACATGTAGGTCTGCTGACTGCCTCACTGATGGTCTTTGATGTCATGACAACTGAGGTCACAGTCACAATGATATATGGAACATGGCAGTGTTAAATGAAGCCAGATGATCCACAGAATAATTTACATCATTCTGCAAACAGGTAGAGATGCGACTAAACCAGCAAAGATTTATAAAAATTCCTTTTTGATGCTAGATACAGATTTTATGCCATATTTTTGTTTTCATGTTTTTTCAAATGCACTGCAGGACTCTGTTTTTCAGTCAATTGGCTTACAAAGTCAACTTATGAATTCATGCATTGTCTTGCCTTGTAGTGAACTATATGCTTGACTGAATTTATGTTATGTGTGCATCAGTGCCACTGACTGGAGATTAGGGACTACAAGGAAATCACTTATAGGCCAGAACTGCAATCTTTTCATTGTACCTTTTCTTTAACATGGCTTGCCCATAACCAGGTTTGTATGGTGGGGGAAGTTTGCTGGGCTTCTCGCTTCACAGTTCTCTTTCTAGACAACAGAGCAGAGTGGGAATTGTTTCTCAAAATGGTGTCTTTAATTTCTGTATTAGGGTTGTGCTTCTGGTTCCTGTTTATCAGGTTTGGAGAAAGACAGAACTTTCCCTTAAGGAATGTGGCAGGGAGATCAGACACTAGGGCTACAGACAAGTACCAATAAACTCATACACTGCTACCTTGTTTAGGCATAGCCTTGTCCTGCAGAAGATTATGTGTAGCACTCATGTTCTGCTGGTTGATTATTATGGGAAGAGATTATTGCAGTGGGGGGAATAGGTGTGGTGAAGCAGAGGCTCTAGCCAATTCCTGTTCCTCTCGCTCACCTGTGCTTGTGGTACAATGAGGACAGAACTGGTCTGAATGCATCAGCTCTTCATACCCTCTGCAGAAATAGGGAGGTTTCACAAAAGATGTATCCTCTCTCTCTGCGTTCCTATATAATGGCATGATGTAGTCAATGGTTTGGCTTCACATGAATGTTAGAACAAAATTGCTTTCCTAGTAGATGATAACAGAACATTTCAATCAAGGCATGACATTTTCATTTCAGAGGTCAGCTGCTCAGCTTCTTCTTCTTCTTGTTCTCTCCAGGTGTGTATTGTTCTGAACTAAAAATATCAGTCCTACTAAGTAGGAAAGGTTTTATGCAGAGGTGCATCTGGTGTACCAGCTATGAATTTGACCAAAAGATAGTAAAGCAATTTACTATTTGGGAAAAAGAAGACTTCCTAGAAATCTGTTTCCAAGAAAACTTTTCCATATATTTTAAACTGGACAGTAAACTGCATGAGTGAACCAGCTGAAGGCAATGTATTAGTGTGTTTCCATTGTGGCTCAAATGAAGCCTTCAAGGTGTATCTTATGGACGTGATTTTTCCCAGACAATACATTTCTTTTATTCCCACAAGTCATGAAATTGTACTGCCAGGTTTACAAATCAAAACCAAAGAGTTACAAGCTTCTTTGGAACAGCAGAGCAAATTCTTTATTGCATGTAGGTTTTAAATACATCTGCTATGCAAATTTGAATTTCCAACATGACAGTAATGCAGCTCTGGAAATCTCTGATGAAAATCTTTGGTTGTGTGCTCAGTATACTAGAGCCTTTTGGCCATGGCTGTTCGGGAATTCCCATAAACACCACTAATGGTTGCTGAAGAGAAGATAATTTCTTTGATATTATTTTCTACAAATAATATTGGAGTTGTTTTAGACACAACTACAAATGACAGGATGAGAAGAACAAACTTAGTCTTGGCAGATCTTTTGTACAGAGGTAAAAGAATGCAGATCTGCCAGAAAATCTTATTCCAGTCTTCTCTTTTCTATGAGGTTGGGAGTTACTCTACAGAATAATGCTCTTATTATTGAATATACAAAACCAAGCCCAAATCTGATTCCATCCTCTGTCTGGGGTAGTTTGTACATCATATCCTGCTTTCCCCAGTCAACCCCTTCAATGTCAATAATCTTTTCTAACACAGATCTCCAGCTATCTGTACTCAGCTACGTCTCATTCAGTGAAAAACTTCTCATTGTAAGTTTAATTTCCTCTGGCTTGAAATACCATATGGGGGGTGTGGTTAAATAAAAAATGAATACTGAGCTGACTGAAAACTATAGGTTAAAAAGTTTAATTGTTTTAATGAAAAATTGAGCAGGACCTCCTGGTCCCTCTCCTCAACACTGCTTTCCAGCAAGTCTTCCCACAGACTGTACTAGTGCATGGGGTTGTTCCTTCACAGGTGCAGGACCTTACATTTGCCCTTGTTGAACTTCAGAAGGTTTTTCTCTGCCCATCTTTCCAACATATCGAGGTCCCTCTGAAGGGCTGCACAAACCTCTGAGGTATCAGCCACTCCTCCCAGTTTTGTATCATCAGAAACTTGCTGAGGAGGCATCTACCCCCTCATCTGAGACAGTGATGAATAGATTGAACAACACTGGGCCCAGTACTGAGCCCTGTGGGACACCACTAGTGACAGGCCTCCAATTGGACATTGTACCATTGATCATGACCCTCTGGGATCTGCCACTCAGCCAGTCCTCAGTTCATCCCACTGTCTGCTCATCCAACCCATACTCCTTGAGTTTGCCTATGAGGATTTCATGAGTGACAGTGTCAAAAGCCTGATGAAGTCAAGGTAGACAATAACCACTGCTCTCCCTCCATCCTTCCAGGTAGTTGTCTCATTGTAGAAGGCAATCATGTTGGTCAAACCATGATTTACCCTTAGTGAACCCATGCTGACTACTGGACTACTACAGGAGCTGACTACTCCTGATCACCTTCTTGTCTTCCATGTGGGTAGAGATGGCCTGCAGAATGAGGCACTCCATCACTTTTCCAGCAATTGATGTAAGGCTGACTGTCCAATAGTTCCCTGGGGGTTCCTTCCTTCCCTTTTTGAAGTCTGGCATGATATTTCCTTTCTTCCAGACCTCAGGCACCTCCCCTGATCTCCATGACCTCTCAAAGATGATTATGAGACACCTCGCTATGACATCTACCATCTCTCTCAGTACTCATGGATGCATCCCATCAGGGCCCATGGACTTGTGGGTGTCAGGTTTGTGTGTGTGTTCTCTGACCCAATCCTCCTTGACCAGGGGAAGGTCTTACTCCTGACCTTCATTAGCCCAGGTCTCCTAGGTCAGACATTCCTGAGGGCTCGTCTTGCAGGTGAAGAACGATGCAAAGAAGACATTCAGCAACTCTGCCTTCTCTGTGTCCTTGGTTACCAGGGTCCCCCTCCATTCACTGATGGGCCCACATTATCTTTAGTTTTTCTTTTGTTATTTATGCAAGTGAAAAAGCTCTTTCTGCATGTCAGTGACCTTTGGTGGTTCCTTTGGTTGCTGCTAATATAAACTATATTAATTTGAAAGTTTCAGCATGTACAATTTGGGCAGTGGAGTCACACTGTGAAATTCTTCATAGTCTTTGTTTTTGAGCATGCAAAAGGCTTTTAAAATGGATACCATTCCCTTGCCTGCACACTAGTTTGCAATCATCTGGAAGCATACTATGTGAAGAGAGAAATGTAGCAATTGCTCTGGACACAATAGCTATTGTCAGCTGCAAACACAGATAGGCCCACTAGCAAGATATCTAATATCCCAGATGCAGAAAGTTCCTAGAAATGCTTCCATCTGAGAATGATAAATTGGTGAATCATGGCATGAATTTTTCTAATGAGACTGAAAGAACCGTAGCCTCTCTCTTAAGGAAGTGTTGTTTGCTGCAGGAAGGAACCCCCACAACAGCAGATAACAGCCTGGCACAGTGTTTTCTGTGAATCATGCTTGTTTTAGGGCATCCTGACAGACTCAATCATCTCACCCTTTGCCAAATTAATTCAGCGCCTTTCACAGACACCCAAACATTGAAGGCATCTGGCCTTTGCACTGCTGTAGACTTGGGTTTCAGATGTGCTTTCGCATCCACATGTGGCCCTGATTTTACAACATTGCAGGTTTTTGCTTGAGAACTGTGCACATGGGTGATTTTATCCCTATAGCTTGTGTGTGGTGTTAATGCCTAAGTATATTCACGAGGACTCATGCAGTCTTCTAGGACAGACCATGCTATGCTCCAAGCAGTGCCACTGTGACCACCTGGGCTCACTTGTGTCCCACCCCAGAAATCTGGCACCAATATGTGTCATATTTCCTGTACTGCATCTATAGGTGTTGACATCTCTGGTCTCAGAGATCCCTGCCAGACCACACATATTATTTTCCACACATGTACAGAAAAGAGGATAGAAGTCAGGTTGGTAACACTGGGGGAGGCTGGCCAAGTAAAAATGATCAATCCTTTCTTGAATCTTGTATTATCCAAGTTATTAACTACCTAAAATATGACTCTCTGAATGTTCTACATGGTTGAATAACAAAGCAAATTTTTGCTGGTTCAATTTACAGCTTAATCAGATTTTACTTTTACTAAATGCTGTATAACAAAGGACATATTTTAAACCCACAATCACCACAATTTCTTAGAAATTGTATTGTCCCAACTTTACTTTGAAATAAATATGCAAACAATTTAGATGGCTCAAAGGAATTTTTATCAACCACAGTAAAGCATGATCAGATTTTTTCTTCATTCATAGCTAAAGGCTTTTCAGCTTTGCTACTGAAGCAGGCAGGAAAAGTGCCACTTTATTAGCTCACTGCTACTCAGAATACAACACTCTTTACTATAAAGTCTAGGACCCCTATGTTTTGAAAAATAGAATAATGTTAACTGACTTGGCATACAGACAACTGTAGATTGTGTGTCTTGGACTCAGCAGGACCTAAACCACCATCTTCTGTCCCCCTGGAAATTCTTACTGCCTTGCCTCTTAAGAAAATCACTTTTGATTTGTAACTGTCAATTGTCACGTGAACATGCACACAGGTACAACTGCTGTGAAATGGTAGTTGGACAGAAGAAGAGTAGGGCTTACTGCTGAAAGGTCTAGCAATGTCTACATGCATTAAAATTTGATCTCTGTCTCTTCGGCACTCACATGACTTCCAATTTTTTGGTATTTGAGCACCTGACAAATTTAATGTGTATATGCTAGTAGGTAAGGGCAACTCAAAAGCCAAGGGGCAGAGAGGCTAAGTGACTTGTGCGTACGTTACAGACATAAATTAATTGTGAGCTCCTTAAATTAAGAGACAATTGCACAACTAAACACACTCATAATGTATTTAATCACCTACACATTACTGTGATCCAGAACCCACAAGATAATTTTAGCTGTACAATGTCTATTCCATATGGAATCTGGCAACAGACTGTCAGTGTGGAAAACTGATTGAAAGCAGGATAGGAGGTACCACTGTCGCCTGAAAAATGTGGCAGTTTGCCATGGCAGAACTTGACATAGAGTACTTTTCAGGCTTCCAAGAGAGCCAGTGCTTAAATTGGTAATATTGGTTCCAAGTGTAACTTAATAGCCTTCTACAACTCATTCTCCTGCTGGGGGGCGGGGGGGGGGAAGGCAAGGCAGGGAGGCTAGGTTTGCACTTGTTTAACAAAACCTTTTACAGCTATGGCCCCGGTGTCTATGTCAAAAGCCAAGTGTGTGGTACCATTTCAATTTAAAATGAAACTGTCACCTGTCTGTGTATTTTTTTTACCCGTCTCTCAGATGAGCCTTTTAAACACTGGCTAAAAAAGAAAAGAAGACTGTACACCTACCCAAACCGCTGGGACTCAAATGATGTGGCATATTCGTACCATGCTTAAAGCAACCCACTTCTACTCACCTCACGGGTAGATCTTTCCATCAGCTTGAAGTAACTGTTACTTGTGCCTTTCACCATGTCCAAAACTGATTTTCCAAAGTAGAGTCACAGAGGTAGGAACCTGGTTGGCAATCTAAAAGGCAACTGAAGTTAAATGGCTCTCACTAGTTTCTACAGTTGAAGTACCCATTGAAAATACTATTGAAGGAGGAATCTTCCTTGTGGTATGTGTAGTGACCCCCTTCCAGCCATCCTCTTCAACAGACCCTTGATTAATAATTACCCTGCCAGGTTCTGAGTTCACATGCATCTTCACTAGGTTGGAGAGTCCTGAAAGTCTTGAGACTTTGGTGTGTCTGAAAATAGTCTGTCAATCTCCTGCTCGACTGCTCATATATCGCGCAGCCTGTCTACTTCCTCCTGTAGCTCCTTCACCTGGTGACACAGACCTTCAACAAGAGCACACCTTCTGCACAAGGACTGGTTGTTGGCTTGTGCCTCTCAGAGAGGCACCAGGCACTCCTGGCAACCGGTCACCTGGAGAGGTCCATCTGCCATCTGCAGGTCTGGCTGGCTGGAGGCCAGAAGCTAGAGTTGAATCTAGATTGTAGCTGATAAACTGAACTGTTATGAGTTAAAAGAGTGTGTTATTTCTAGATATTTCTCCGGTATATTTTTATCCTGCAAACTGGAAAGTTATGGTATATGTTTATCTTTTTCTGCTTCTTAGACCATTGCTAATACAATAAAGATTTCTCTGATCTGAAGAAGCCAACTGGCAAAACAGTTTCTAACATAAGTAAAGGCAGAATTTGGCCCTTCAAATGAACAGTTCATCCTTTTTGATTAGGGATAAAAAAGCATCGAATTTAAGCACTTGACTTTTTGTTTTAAAATGTGTAAATATATCTGTGGAAAGGAAATAAGCTTATTTGTCCTCAGGTAACCCCTGAGAAGAGTTATTGAGGAAGAAAGTGCTTTTTGTACTGGTATATTGTCAGCTTTCTAACTCTGAGCACATTTCAACTATTTTTAAAGGACACTTAACATTCAAGAATGAAGTTCTCCTTTGATGGTCACATCAGAATTAAGGCTGTTAGAAGTTTAAAAATTATGGGAAAAGCCAAAAGCTGAGAGAAATGGTCTTAGCTTTCCATTATGGGGCACAGACAATAGGAACCAATATGCCTTTAGACACTTTATCAAGAAGTTTATTTCCAGGGTTTGGTGACATGTCAGAAGTTATAGAACAAGAAAATGAAGTGGAAATTTTTATAGTAAAGTGGTTAGCATTTGCAAGTAATACCTTCTTTGTGTTTCAGTGTTTCTTTCCATTCAGGTAAGGTAAAAGAGTTTTTCAAATATTTTCTTTCCTTTTCAAAAAGAAAACAGAACGAGTGAATAGACCAGGTTTAGAGTGTAAGTCAGTTCTTGAAGCAGGAGTGCAATCAATATCTCCTGAGTCACATACTTGTGCTCAAAAGCTGATTTTTCATTGGCATAATCAATCTTGACTTAATCAATCTTGACATACCATGAATGGGTATGTGAGGATTAAATCCTCTGTTCTTGTTGATCACCAATCTGCTCTGTCTGTTAGAGAGACCATAACTGTAAACAAAACACCTTATCAATGAAAAACTTTTGTTCAGCTTAATATTATTGTTATGTGTGAAATTGCCAACTGTTTGCTTGGCACTATACAAGAAACAGCATGTAAGATACATGCTGCCTGGAAGAACACACTGTAACCAAGATCAGATTTCTAGCATGATTGCTTCTTTTCCTTTTAGATTTTCTCCTGAGCCTGGTAAAATGGTTATTAATGATGTAGGAGTTGCCTTACTGTTGGTTATGATTGCTTATTTATCACTTACTCAGCAAATGTCAGCTCAAGCAAGCTGCCAGGCATTTGTGAGTTACAGCTGACAGAAAGACCCATTCTGTAGTGTTCTTTGGAAGTCCAGACACTGGTTTTAGAGTGACATTCTGCAATTTGCTCATCTATCTTGTTTTTCTATGTCTCCTGATAAAGATGATTGTGATAGGAAAACCATCAGTGTATTTCCTTTTGCACGAAGTACTGGAGACCGGGTCACTGCAGCTTTCTCTTCAAGTAAAACCAAGAAATGATGTGGTTTTCTTTTTCCTTTCACCTGTTTATCCTGCTTTCTTAAAGTCCCTATTTTTCTTTTTTTTTTTTTTTCTGATGGTTAAATCAAGTTAGCATTTCCTTTCCCTTGCTCTGACTCTCAGCACTAGCTCTTCATTCTGCTGATGTCTGAGTTTATACACTCAGTGTAAAGATTGTTCTACACCAGCATTTCCTTCTAAGCTCACTCCCTTTCAGTTACCCTGGTGATTTTGTGTGTTGTGTTATATATCAGTGCATGGAAATGTCATCCTCGAGTTCCAGAATCGGAGAGTGAAAAAAAAAGGATGACATGTCAAAGTCCAAGATGAAAGTTATGACTACCTCAGCACTTACAAAAATATATGAACTTAATTCAGATAAAGGACCTGTAAAACACACATCATTTTCCTGCATTTAAGAGCAGCAAGTTTTCTTCTAGTTCTAATAATTTAACACTATACAAGGCATATGATATCAGGAATGGAATAAGATTTAAAAAAATAACTGAGTTGTTGGGCTTGAAACCTCAAAGTGGTTTCAAGTTTTGGGGTTTTTTCCTTGTTCAATTATTTTATGTGTGCACATGTATATTTTTATTGTTGTTATGAAAACTCCAGCACACAAAGAGAGGCCTTTTCAATAACCTCAGAGCAAGCAATTTCTAAGGAGTTTTCAGAAGTTAATAAAATTGAAAAAAATAAAAAGAGAGTATTGAAATCTTTCATATAGAAAAATTCTAGTTGGCATGGTATTCTTTACATGAACAGGCAGGTATCAGGATCACCATCAATAGCTGGTACAAACTGGTATCCCATTGTATTGCCTACAAAATATCAATAAACTCTGATTGTTAATTGTTAAATACAGAGAGGATACGAAGTTGCTGGAGACTGGAGTTACTCTGTGATAAAAATGGAGTCTTGAGTCTTGAGGCTGTAGTCACTTGTTGTGGATGCACTGAACAAGGTGTCTAGATGTGTATTTTTTTAACAAAAGTATAAGCAAAGATACCAGTCACCTCTAAATTTCCCTAGGATTTAGTAACACAGTGATTCTAAAAGCAGGTAGTAAGTTTAGATAAATTAAGCTTATATTTGAAAAACCCGGTTTTAGGTTGCAAACTTGAAAATTCTGACTATGAAAAATGTAAGATCTGCAGTATCATTAGGTTATACACTGAACTCGATGGATTACAAAAGGAAAAATGCTTACTTATGTAAAATTGCTATCTAAACATCGCTATCCCCAGTTTATTAGGCAGCCAACACATTGTTATTTTAACAAACAGAGGCAAGACTGATTGGAGCCTTCAATATACAAATACGTAATGAAGGGATTAGTAGACTTAACCTATAGCTGAATTGTAGGGCATGCACTGGATTAGGGGCAGGAGATTTCAGACTTTCTGATAAACACTATTTGAAGGTGAGTGTATCCAGTTTGTTGCGTGTTAAATTTTACTGTGTTTTAGCTGGAAGAAACTCTGCTGACTGCACATTTCTGGCAAGGCCTTTATGTCCCATGATCTGTGTCTTTCCATCTTTGCCAAGCACACAGAACATCACCCCTGAGGGATAACCAGCAAAATGTAGGTCAGCTGCTGGGTTATCTTGCCCTGTCACTGAAGGAAAGCTCTGAAAGAGCATTCGGAGTAGGATGGGAAGGATGCAAGGTGAGGACAGCATGTGATGGCCAACTTTCTCTCCCTGTCTATAAGGCAGCATGGAGAATGTCTCCCTAATGCCACTGCAAGATGTATTCTGAACATGTCCCTGCAGGTAAGAACTATTCAGTAAAAATTACTCTTCACAGAGTTCAGATGCCAATGAAAGATGTCTTTCAAGCATGCCCTGTCACAACAACTCACCTGTTTCAAAAAACTGTAAGAGAGGGCAGTAGGCAAGATAGAAATGAAGAAGCAAATCTTCACCTGCAAAATTAAAAATAAATACATAAATAAAAAAGAAACAAGGATTATAATAGATGTTTTTGCAAATGCCTGCCTTTAACAAGCTGAGAGCATCATCTTGGACATCTAGTGCTCTGGTCCTCCAGTACAATAGAAGTGACAGAAGCAGTGGTTCAAACGGTTTGCACTCCAGAGCTTGGAACAGTGCTACACACAGACTGAGTGGCTTCTCATCTCACACTAGTCTCTCGAGAAGAATTGCCTCTACCCTCCTGACCTGCGACTGAATAGTGAAAGCAAGTGTCAACCTTAGTACTGATTAAAAAAAAACAAACAGTTGACTTCTTTGACTTCAATTCCCTTACTTTGAACATTTCTTCTCATTAATTCAATTCACTGTTATGTGCTCTGTGTCAGGAAGAGTTACTAAACTACTTCTGGTGCTAGACACCTGTAGATAAGAAATGTCTCTTCCTTATCTCAGAAAGCTTATGCTGAAGAGTTGGATATAGTATTGTTTAGATACATGGAAGAACATGAAGCTACTTTTATGAGTCCTGTTATGTAGGGAGTGATCTCATCAGGAAGATAAGGAATTCTGTCAAATCTAGCTTGGATTCTGAAGAAGAAAATAAACTTTGGAATAGTAATAAATGAAAATGGAGAAAATTATGACATGTATGTAAAATATCAATGTCAGTCCTTTCAGAATGAGGCAGTAACCTGAAAACAATTATCATTAAGAAAATTCAGATCATTATTAAGATTTGCATACTGTTCACCCAGCCTCTCAATTTTTCAGTCCCTTCCTGTTCTTACCCAGTCCTTTCCCTAGACTGCATTTACTTCTGTTTTTATGCCATTTTGCATACTTAAGTATGTGTGCTCTGAGCACAATGATCTTCTAGTATGCAGGGGTGCTTTTGCGTGCATATTTTGTGGCCACAACAGGGAGGCCAAGGTTAGAAAATCCAGCTCTAAATGTCTGATTGATAACATTAAGGAAAACATTGCCAGATGGTCGTTTAGAATCCATCACCATGAGAGTAAAATAATGATTGTTCCTCTCTCAGACTTTTATATAACATGAATAATGAGTCTCCACATCAGACTTTATGCCAAGATAGCTTCTTATAATTAATGCAGCTAACCAGTTCAGAAGCTAAACCAAATGGGAGGATCAGTTTACTGACTGTAATCAGCTACCACATGGCATGTATGTTATATTACATATTGCTTTAGTGTAGTACTATACTTTTATAATGCCATTCACTGTAATTTTCAACTTGATAAATCTGCATTGATGAAAATATTATTATTGAATATGCTCCAGGGATAATTAGAGAGACTAGTCAACAACAACAGTTATGCATGCAATAACAAAGTCACTGAAGTCTCTTAATCCAAAAGTATTTATTGCAAACAAAGATTTTCATTTGATCACATGTTCTTTAAACAGACTACGTTGAAAGAAATATTTCTATTAGAAAAAAGAAAAAAAGGAAAAGAAAAAGGAAAAGAAAAAGGAAAAGGAAAAGAAAAAGAAAAAGAAACATTAGAAATACAATACATTTCAGCCAGGGGCTGAATTCTGATGCTTTCTTTTTAAAACTACTGTATGTAAACAACCAAAAACATTGCATAAAGTTGAAATGGGCACAGAACTTAATCATTTAAATTTTGACAGGAAAGGTCAGCCATAGGTAGAGAAAATAAAAATATATGATCTACTGTAAAATGTTTTCAGACTACTACATGTGGACTTGTAACTAGGGATTGTGTTATTTTATAGCGCTGTTTTAAACAACATGAGTAGCCCTAAATGGACATTTTTTTCTACTTGCTTGACCATCTTAATGGACATAGGCCAGAAGAGCTGAGGCATGCTGGTAGGAGAAAAAATATCGATTTTTTTGGCTACAGGTTTGCCTTTTGCAGCTGAAACATTACCAATTAACTCAGTGGAATCAGAGCATGACCAGATAAAAGACCTACAACTGAGCCAGCTGAATCTGGCAAACATGGGGCACTTCAGCACCTCCACAGGTAGGAACAGGAGGAAGGGTGGGAAAGAGAAACACAGACAGAAAGTGGAAGGACTGAACTCCAGCACATGTGAAAAGGGTGCAGGGAGTCAACAAGTCAAAGTATAAGAAGGTAGCTGACCCATACATTTTGATTTTGGGATTTTTGTTGGGGGTGGTAAGGGATGCTGTTGATCCCTATCACAGATTTTCCCCTTCTTTGCACCCTGTTCATCTCACAACGACCTTGTGAGAAGCAGAAGCATTATTTACAGGTGAGGCTCAGAGAGGTTAAGTGTCTTGCTCAAGGTCACGAGGACATCTGTGGCACAGCTGGGCATTGTACCCAAGGCAGGCCCTTAACTCTGTGTCTCAGCCACAACATCATCTTCTCTTCCATGCACTGTATGTCTTGTATCATGTGCATTGCCACTGCTCCCTGACAGGCACATGAACAGCAGCATGATGAGATGCCTATAGGTGTTTCTATTTGACTTTAATTCAGAGTAATCTATGAAAAAACATGTTGGCCTTTCAAGAGTTAAATAGATTAAACCGACCCAAAAAAAAGTAAAAAAGTGCATGCCCTTTAACCATGCTTTTTAGTGCATCCAAAGTGCATTGTTGCCTATGCCAAAATAACATAAATTCCAAAGTTTTTGTATTTTTTAGCCATCTGACTTATTAAAGGAATGTGAAATTCTTTCTTTTTTGCTTCTTCTTCCCTCCCTTTTTTTCCTGTTGGTTACTCATGTGCTATTATAAAGATATCAAAAGCAAAAAAAGGAAGGGTGAGGAGGTTAAATTCAGCCGTCCAAAAAGTTAGCATGTTTGTTCAGATTTTATTTCCAAGTTAGCCAAACTCCCCATTGCTTAAAAATATCTGTACTGGAAATCTCATGAGAAAAAAGTTACTTGCAAAAATGCTCATGCAGTCTTCTTCCATTCCCACTGGAAATATTATTAATGTTGTCTTAATCATAGTATTTTTTCACTGTCTCCTCTAGCCCCAGACTGAGGAATTAGAGCAGATAGGCATGAAACTGAAGAAAAAATTAAATGAACTTTATGCATTCATTTATCATAAGATCCTTCTGCTTTTTAGTGAAGATTTGAGCTGATGTCTATGTTATCTTGACTATTTCATCCATCCCTATTATTTGTCCACATTGTCGAGATCTGTCTCTCTCATTTGGATGCTGGTAGAACTTGAGGCCTTAAATTATTTGCAGATTAAAGAAAATGAATACAACCTCTGTAAAATGGAGTTGATTGATCGACTACACTAGATTTTGGCCTCTGTATCAAATTAGAATTTCCACATAAAAAGATTTTTAATGTCTTTTATACTTTTGTGATTTGGTGTGCTTCTCCCCACCATTTTTAACATGCTTCTCTTAATCTTTGGATGTATATGGTACATCTTCTACTGATCCTCTTTGTAGGCATTTTAATAGGGCTTAAGCTTGCATAAATGATCTTACCCAAAAAGGCCAAAACACAGCAATTCAGAAGGTCTTTTAGTTTGCAGCAGATTGTGTCTTAGTCTCAGCAGAATGTGACTTTGCAAGCTCACATGTCATGTCCAAAGCAGAACGATAGGGGGAAAGCCACTGAACACAAGAGCTGTTTTGCTCCACTCCTGACCATTGCCCTCCTAAGAGCCTCAGATCCACAGTCAGTGAAGTCACTCAGTCGGCTTCAAGAGACGGAGGCATAAGCCTTTCTCATAAAATTATTTAGGTCCTGGCATGAGTTCTGTAGGCAGAAAGCTGCAAGGACATAAATCAAGCCGTTAGAATAGGCTTTTTTGGAAATATGCATCTGTGTCCATTTTCTGGATTAACTAAAACTATGTCAGCAATAGACTACTTATGCAACTGAATAAAATGTGACTGTAGTAATACCCGTAACACTGAGACCTGGGAAAGATTGAATCAGCAATTGTTTGTATATAAACCATTTCTGGATATGTCAGTTTTCTACCTGGGCTCTATCATTGGGTTTCTCCCTTTTCTGACATTCCACTCAATTTTTACATCTTTGTTTTCAGATCTTTAAAAAGCCTCCTTGTTAGCTGTGTGGACTTCTAGGTTTATTTGGACAGGCTTAGGATGTCCTTAACTCTGCCCATTCTGGTCTCTATGTAGAGTTACCTTTCCTCATATATCTACTTTCTTGAATGTAATTTTTTTTCTCACATGGATTCTACCATAAAAGATAAACTTTTGTATCTCTTCCTCCATCAAATACCTTTATCAGGAATATTCTGTTATTGAAGTTTTAATGCTTTCTTTGGTACTATCTACACTCTTTTCTAATTTCACACATTTCTAAAGTGTTGTATTTAATTTCCCATACTCTAAAGCCCCAAATCGAAGAAAAACCCAAGGCTCTTCTTAAGCACAGGTGAACAAAGGTGGAGATTAATCTACTTTTAACCTAAGGTAGCATCAAAACATGGATGTTTCTTAAATCCTAACATTTAAACTTTGAAGATCTTAACCGGATTGCAATTTCTCTGGGGCAGCAACTTCTTTCTTGGTTTGAGTCTGTAAAATTGTATACACATTTATAGTAAGAAGATAACCCAAAACAGCTGAATCTGACCTTCCCAGTGTAGTTTTCATGTTTACATTATTCTTTATATACAGCTTTGTTTGAAATCAACTGACTTAGGGAACTGTAATTAGATCTAATTATTAATTCATAACCTAACAAAAAATACATTGGTAAAAATTACTTCATCTTCCCCGAGATATACAGTAGCAACTAAATGTTCATAACCATAAAATATACTCAGTGAGTCAAGGTAGCTCAGCACATGAGGTGGGAAAAAAAGAGACAAGAAAAACAACTAATAAAGTGATTTATCACTTTTTAATTGTAGATAATCATGTCCAGTGATTATGTTGTTGCTTAAGGGTTGATTGGAGCTGAGTGCTGTGGAGCCTGTGTGTCAGCCTCATTAGCTTTTGGTTGAGCTGAAACTTCAAATTCTGAATCCATTTGTAAATGAGTGAAGTATTGACTCAGGCCAACAAATCATGTAAATTCCCTGTTTTAATGGCCTATACAAGTTAATTACATGTTCCATTTCAATATTTTAACTCACATATGGATATATATTTTTTCCCCTTTTTGGACCTTTTGTGCAGCAGGATAGGTGCATTGGCTCCAGAGCTTTCACCAAAGTCCAAAATATGCAGTTGTTCACTGGCATCCAGTCAAGCTCTGACTGCCGCTGTACTTGGCTATGGATTCCAAACGTGGCCTGGTGCCAGGGATATCTTTAACCATATAAACCCACTGCTTCTGATATCTGTGGTGCTCCTTCATCACCTTCCCAGCTCCAGCTTCACAAACAAAATGGGGGGTCTTTGTTCTCAGCTGGCCAAATCAGTGGTGGTGCAGACCCCTAAATGCTGAAAGCTGTCTTTAGGCACAAGGACTTTGAAGAAAAAATGGGACCAATATTTCTGTTTATGGCAAGTGGACAGAACAGCATAAGTGTCAAACCTGAAAGCAGGAGTTCAGTTTATTCTGCCTGTATTAAACATGGTGGTCTTAAAAAACAGAACAACATTTTATAGTATAAAAGGGAATAAACAATGATGAAAATCACATAGATACTTGAGAGACCGGTGAAATGATTCAAAGACATCTCATCTTCTGTGAGACATTTGTGTCACTGTGTTGCCATAGCTACCACATCAACATGAGCAATGGACTGTGCCCCAATGCCTTACAAAGCCAGAGCAAGCAGCTTGTTTGTGGAAAGAGTTTCATCCAGGTCAGAAGCTGACAGAACAGTCTCTCAGCACCCTTTGGTGGTACAACCTTGCAGCTAGTCCAGTTGCACTTCCCTCTGCTTCTTGGTGAGGTGGTGTGCTTTGGGGGGTGACCATCCATATCCACACTCAGTGGTCACCTATATTCCTGTATTGGTTTTGTTCAGGTTTTCTTATACTGTGATGAATCAAGCTCCAATATATCTCTGCTCCAAGATGAGCTTTTTCCTTCTTACAATGCAGAATTTGTTATCTTCTCAGTTTTCACTTGAATCAGATGCTTGGGTGAATCAATCCAGCAGAGTGATATTTTCAAAATTAAGACTTGACTGATTGAAAACAGGTAAATTCCTGAGTGAAAAAAAAAAAAAAAGACAAAATCCCAAATAAATTTCATTAACGTATCTGCATAAAGTGATTTACTCACAATCTGTTGAGTCAGACATGTTAAGTGATCCATGCTTATCCTTTAAAATAAAATAAAAAAATAAAAAAGAAAATAATAAAAAACCCCAAAACACTTATATGCAACTGCTTTTCTTTAAAAATACAGCCTGACTCTTTGGTGTTAATTTATCAAACTGAAAGGAAAGTCTGCCCTAAACACCTACATTCTGGCTAAAATTTAGTAAGTTAATTCTAAAGACCTAACAGGCTGTATTTAAAAATCTCCTCCATAATACACAAGGCATGCAAGGAAAGCCAATGGTGAAATAAGCATAAGCACAGTGAAACATAATGAAATATGATAGTCTTGTTCTTACTTGATGTTGTAATAGAACAAAAATGTTTGGGTTTATTTATATTTAAATAAGTGATACATAACTAAAAGAAAATCATTTTATGTAGAAGTATAGAGTAAGGCAGCAGTGAAGCAAAGTGGGAGAGTATAAAGCTATAAAGGAGGTTAAGACTATTTAACAAGATGGAGTCCCAGAAGTAGTCTAGCCAAGGTGCCAACCTGGGCAAGTCAGTGGTAGGATCAGGAAATGCATTTGTGGGTAAAACAAAACAAAATCTCTCCTGCCTTGGTTTCTAGCACACAAAGATCTGCTGTGGAGATGTGGAACTGATGATGAAACAAGGAGCTGCAGCTGTAGGTAAGAGGAATTCACTTAGTGCTTTCTCCAAGTTGTCTCCAAGATAGAAGACCAATCATCTTGCAGTAGGTAAGGAACAATGATGAAAAATAGCTGTTCATGAGATGCCTATACAGACAGTTTCATGGAAGATGTTGATTTTTTTGCCCCTAATACCCATTATTCTCCTTATTACGAACCTCCCCAGATGGTTAAGCTTGGGGGAAGACCAAGTGATTATTTAGAAAGTGAGATATAATTTATACTGCATTTAACCAGTCAAGAATATTTGAGCCTTACTTCATTATATGCAATTTAGGAGTACATATGAGCATTTATGAGTACTTTCTTTTTTCAGGACTGTTCAGACTGCATAAAATTTCTTCAGGAAGACTTCAGAGAGGATGCAAGGAGGAACAGCAAGAAAGCTTCTGATATTCATAGAGCTTTACAAAGCACTAAGTTTTGGGGGTTTTTTGGGAACTATCTATAGCCCTTTACCCCACCTCTTTAGTAACTTTAGTTTAGTAATGACTATTCACTTATGAAACATATCATTATGGCTTTGCAGAAATCACCTAAGGTATGAGGCAGCAGCAATATTCATTGTGTCCCAGGGAATTAATTGGCTGTGAGTGTTTCCTGAGTGCTGTTGTACTGTAAACACTGTATGTTACTAGCAGAGGATTAATCTACTTGGTTCTAATACACACACCTTCGAAAGGATGACGCAGATTTTTCACTTTGTATTGCTTTGTTCAGTATTAATCCTTCCTTTTCTTATCTATTAGATTCCTTATTGTTCTTAACATTTAAGACACATTACAGCAAAACTTAGGTAGCCTGATCAAGATTGGGTCCTTATTACAGTGACCACAAGGCAAATATAGTCTTAGGATGCTGAAGAGTTAAGGTGATAAATACCCTGCAACAGAGAACAGCTGGGAAGAAAATACATGTATGATAGATAAGTGATGCAGAAATGGGCATGTTTCTCTCGCTGGGTTTGTGTACCACCAATGCTCAAACATCAGTTTTAAGAAAATACCCCTAAAATTATTATCATTTTTCAGGATGACTCTTTCTAGAACACAGAGTAGAAATGTATATGATCTGAACTGTTATTTCTAGAACAAAATTCCAACCCAAAGAGAATTCAATTACTATATCAATAATCTGAAGAGCATGCTGCGAGTGATGTTTGAAGAACACGGAACCGCCAGTGGTGGTAGCCAGGTAACACCATCCTGCTTTGTTCACTAAAGTCATCATTGTTGGGAGGATTCTTTGGGTTTGTGTCGCTGGTGGGATGTTGGGGCTTTTTCCTTCTCACTGTCTATTTGATTTCAGAAATTGATTTTAATTAATTTTAGTTGGTTCTCACACGGTTTTGGCTGTTGGTATGTATGCCAATGTATCTCTGTATCTAACATTTTGGGATTGTTTTCTTGGTGGGCTTTTTAGTTCATTCCTTGGGTGGTTTCTTCTTTTTATAATAGTTGTTTAACCAGGGTCTTTAGAATTCAAAGACCAATTGGTGAACTCTCAGTAAAGAGATGCACTGATATAATTTCAGAAACTTCACGATCTACTTCTGGAAAACCAATAGGCAGTCTTTGGCAGATGGGTGCAAACCATTAGTAGCACCTACTGAGATTTCAAAACTCATTCTTACTCATGGCATTGTGCTGACTGTAATAGTTTATTTGGGGCAATGAAACAGTAAAGACCCACTCAGGAAACCAGTCTGAATGGTGTGAAAACCCAGTAAAAGCCCAGCTGAACGGGGAAGTTTTTACAAAGGGGTTCAAATGCCATGGAAAGGAAGAAAAACAGATATGCATATTGAACCAAATATGTCTGTGTAGTGAGCGCAATGGGAGTGGAAAGGAAGGTGATGATTCCTGCTTATACAGGTACTCTGTTTTCTTTCTGATTTACTGACTTCAAAAGTTCCAGAGGAGATATAAATGCCTATGGATCTTTCATGCATTCTTCATATGACCTGATCCGAAAACTTCATATGGTCCAGCTGATTTTTCTCTCTCTGAATACTCCATGGCTGTTCTCCTGAAATGATCTGTCAGAAACATACTGTACCTATAACTAACTGTTCTTAACAGCTGCTGTGTATCTGAATCTGAGGACTGCATGGCCAGGACCAGCACATAAGAAATCAATAGGTCATTGAGATATATGTAACCAGACTGGCAGAACACTTCAACAAAAGAATTTCATTGGAAGGCAATGCAGAAAATGTAATACGGGAAAATACTGTGAGCTATTATCAGACTGAAAGGAAAGAAATTAGAACTTACGGTTGTTCTTTGCAAGAACAGAACAAATTGGTGATTAAAAAAATATGGCAATTTATCTTTTTTTCATTCATTTTTTGGCTCTTCAAGGTAGAGGCCAGAAACTGTAATTGAGTGTTGTTGACAAAATGTGTGTTAATGCAGAAGATTGAAATATTGTAGTCAAGTTATACAGAGAATCTCACTCCCTGATGAAGTTGTAGATATATGTGCAGCACTCAGTGAAATAATTAACTGGTACTAATGTAAGGAAAGATGCATCAGATCTCAACATGTGTTCAGTTGAGAGCCAGAAAAAACATGTTCATGCCAGTGTGAACCATAGTTCAAAGAGCTGGAAAATTCAAAAGACTCTGCCTGAAAGTTTCCACTATTGTTTTTGTTAAAAATACTTTTGTTTAAACTAGAAGTATACCTTATTATAAGGTACACCACTTCTTTCTTTCTTTCTTTCTTTCTTTCTTTCTTTCTTTCTTTCTTTTTCTTTCTTTCCTTCTTTCCTTCTTTCCTTCTTTCCTTCTTTCCTTCCTTCTTTCTTTCCTTCTTTCTTTCCTTCTTTCTTTCCTTCTTTCTTTCCTTCTTTTGTAAAATTTATAGTCTTCAGCACAACATTGACACACAGTAAAATAGTCAGTTAGATAAAAGGCCGTATTTGACATCAATGTCTTCTCTTGAGTTTGCTAGTTGATCTTTAAACCATTAAATATGTATTCACCCTCATTATTTGAACCATATCTCAGCTATGGAAGTTAAATATGAGAGTAACTTGATTTCTAAATTAGAATGAACTTTTACTGTTTTCTGAGAGTCTAAAAAAGGGCTAAAACTGATTTTCCCTAGCACCATAATCAAAGAAATCATGATGAATTTTTGTCTTAAACCTCATGGCTCTTGCTAAAGGACATTAGTATTATAGTGGTAAAAAAAAAGATAGTTTTTTTTCATGTTTCCATCAGAGTATTCTCCAGTTATACTACAAATACAACTGAAAGAGATGAACTTTCAGCTCTCATTCTTTTTTACACGTAATTCTCTACTGATATTTTTTTGGAAAGTGCCCACCTTTTGTAGGAAATAACCCAACTATGCAATGTACTCTATGCATTTTCCAATACTGTCTTCCACGGACATCAGAAATTGAACTCTTTAATATAGTTTATCAGTCAGTGCACTCCACATGGTATGAATGGGATTAAAGGAGGTAATTCTCAACAAAGGTGAAGAAGTTTAGAGCTTTTTTTACTCCTATTGTCACCCTCAACTTTTTAATGCCAGTTTTGGAAATAGTTCGTCCCACATTAGTAGTCTGAGTTGAGAGAGCTTTAATTTTGTAAAAGGCAGTTCCTGTGGATGATGATGTCTATAACACATGGGGGAAAACTCTGTGAAAAGACATTGAAAAGATGACAATTCTCATTTCTTTTGACTTCAGCTCCCTGCAAGGGTACAGACCAAATGTAACTGTAGAGAACTTAGGGAAAATTTAGGAAGTTAGGGAAACTTGGAAAAAAAGTACCTTAATAGCAAGTAAAATAAAAGATATATTACTCTGATTCCACGGATCCATTCTTTGTGTAACTGCATATGTGTGTCCATCCTTGTTTGCACAAATATTTTTGTATGTGTGGGTGCAAAAGAAGACCAGCTCTCTATCAAAAGTATGCTTTGAAATCAACAACTCTTGTGCAACATTTTTTAAATTATATATTTTTTAACAACCTGTTTACCTAACTTTCTTATGAAATTGTGTGTGAGTCAAACGCATTGTTGGGAAAGTGATTTAAATAGTGATCCAGGGTAACTGAGTCAAACACCTAGAAAATGTGGAAAGGCCATTTTCTCTTATATTTTCTTTCAGGATAAAATTAGGAATACACATTCATGTATGAAAAATAAAAAGTTTAAAATAAAGCCAAATGCAACTAATTTCTGTAAACACCACAAAACTGGATCCAAAAGTTTAAACTATAAATCACCAAAAAACAAGGATTGTGTCGAGCTGGGTAAACACAGAAATATTTGAATTTCATTCTTTCCAAATTTTGCTTCACTCCAAGCTCCAAATGGAACTTGAATCTTTAAAAACAGAAACTATTTTACAGCATTTTATTGTTGGAAGGTGATCAAGAGGATGTAGCCTAGCCTTAACAAGCTATGACTGGCACCTGAGGTTAGACCTTCAAAGAACAAACTATTGGCAACGGCAGCAAGAACACAAAAATGAAATGTCTGGTGTACAGGCTTTGGATTATAATGATTTCATAAGTCCAAAAAGAGAACCAAAACAAAATATGTACTTAGCGGACACTTTCTTATGTATAGCATTTCCACTCAAAATCTGTATTTGTTTTCTCTCTTTTTTTTCTATTATTTTTTTAATTTTTATTTTTTTAGCTTAAAAGATTAGAGATATTTCCAAAATTGGAAATTTAAGGAAAAAATTATGTTGTTGATATTTGTTTGCTTTCCTTAGTTGCATATGGCCCCAGGAAATAATGATTGCATATTTCCTTGATTTTCTGAAAAGTTTACTTGCTTCTTCTCTTAATTGTTTTATTTCCATCTAGTGAACTCTACATCGTTACTAGCTGCTGTATCTGCCCAAGAGGCAGCTGGATCATTCAGAATGGAGAAACAGGAGTTCCTGGTTAGAATGTTTTTTACACTCTTGTGCAGACCCATATATCATCTGTAGGATACACAAATTTCCTGGCCTAGGGAACAAGTAGTTCCTTGATGGCTGGCGCTAAGGAAGCTTGGTTTCCTATTAAACAAAAGCCTGAGTAATGCTTTCCCCATTTTCAAGGTTTCTCTCGAGTGTGTGCTCGCTAGTGCCTAGTAAAGGGGATGGACCTATGTTTGCAGCAGTTGTAAGGTTCTCCCTGTCATGCCTTATGCAGTCTAACCCACAGTTACAGAATAACCAGTCTTGCTGCTCTCTGCCAACTCATTTATGGACCAGGAACTTTAGGAGTTCGTTCTTTTAAAGGTTTCCACTGTTAATGTTCTCATTTGGTTTAAAAATTACCTAACATATTTGAAATTCCTTTTTTAAAAAGTTTAGGTAGGCAAACCAAGTGATCATACATGACTTGTGTCCACAAAACAGCTTTCCACAAAACCAGCTTTCCTTTAAATCTTAATTCGTGTCATGAGCACAAGGCCTGGCTGATAGTCACAGAAATGATTTTCAAACAAGTACAAGCACTCTGCTAGAGATGTTAGGACAAGTAAACAACATATGGAAAGGTCTGATTGAGGTACTTAGATTTCAAAAGATTTTTGAAAAGATCCTTCACTAAAGGCAGTTAAAAGGAACTGAATCACCACAGAATGGCATCTTCTTGTGGATTAACAACAGCAGAGAAGAGGAAATAAAGGGAAGGTTTAGAAAGGTCTCATTTTACAATGAAAAAAAAGTTAGCCACGGTATTCCTTCCTTCCTTCCTTCCTTCCTTCCTTCCTTCCTTCCTTCCTTCCTTCCTCTATTTTCCTTCTTTTTTGACTCATTTCTGACACATCATTTTACCAGAGAATATTGTAGTGTTATTAAATAATAGTTACAACTGTTTTCAATCCCCTTTCTCTTCCTCCTAATAAAGTCTGTGGTGGTCTAGATCAAATCCATTTTCTTAATCAGAAGAATACTCTCCTCAAAGAAGACACTAAATTGAGTTTCATTTCTGGAATATAGTGGCTTTATCTAAACTCAATCAGAAGGTCAAATCTATTATGTTTTTAAGTGCTTCAGTGGACTTTTTCTTTATAGACTCCCACGAACCCTTTCTCTTCAGATTCAGTACCATTCTCTCCTCCTTCCATTCCAAGGGGGAAACCACATGGCCTGGTCTTTCATTCATCATTGAAGTATTGCATAATATAGCTGGGTCAAAAATACTATCTTATCTTAACTCTTACATTTGTGCCAAATGTACATGATATGTGATTTAAGCTCTATAAACAATGTAATTGGCCAAAACCCGGCCCATTGGATCTTGAACAATGTGCTTTGGTAAGGATAAGCATGCTTAATCTGACCGTCCTTTACTGACATTTGCCAGATATCAAGGGCAAGCAATATTGCTTTGAAATAGAGAATGTAGAAGTATTTGATGGACCTCATTTGGAAACATAAAGATGTGTAGAGGTTGAACAGAGTGCTAACTGATTGTTGGTTGATGGGGCAGCCCCACTGATCATTGCACTCCCAGGTGATAATTGCTTTGTACTAATAATGTTGATTACTGAACAAGGCTGAGGACTTTAAAAGGCAGGGCTGGGGGACTATAAGGCCTCAGTGCCTGAGCACCAGAGGAGAGCAGTAAGTGCTCTATGTAGTGGACGTTGAAGACTGTTGGAACTATAATACCAGCCAGGACATTGAGTGCTGGAAGTGCGGTTGGCTCCGTGCACCCTGCGCTCTGGGGCGGCTTGCTGCTGGATTGGTGTCCTGTCCTCGCCTGGATCCCCAGCAAGATGTAATTATTTTTTATATTCCTAAGTGAAATTATTTGCTCAGGTAAGGCTACCTCACTATTCAACATGCCACTTGCTATTTGTCTATATTCTTCCCCCTACAAGTTAAAGGGAGCATTAGATCTGATTTTCAATGTTGTTTTTAGAGCAACAGTCTTGTTGCTCAACATTTCCTGTCATTAGTATGGAAACCAGCTCTTGGCTCCAAGTATAGTACAAACACAAGTCTTCCTGTTTTCTCTGCTGTGCCCATTGACCAGTGACAATATCCTCATTCCCAAGACCTGCATATAATACTCAATATCTTCAGAGGAAGTAGCAAACATCTTCTTGAAGCATGTACTTGCAGTAAGTAAGACTCTCTATATCCTGATAGCTTCATACCCTTAGTAGTAAAGTCCTTCTGTTATTCTTATAATGTGTCTACTTTTGCTGTTGGGATATTAAAGAAATTTACTGAAGAAAAATGAGAAGACTTAATATGGACACATACTATAGTTTCTGAGGTACTGGGGCAGCTGTACTTGGTACTTGGCAGCTGTATGGGAAATTAGGAAGGATGCATACACCTCTAAGAATGACTGTGTGGTGAGGTTCAGAGACAGACAAGTATGTCAAAATTCCTACCCTCACTGTAGGGTCTTGCTTTGCAAATTGAGATTTAATCTACTATAGGAAGAACATCCCTAACAGATTATCAAGGTTTATTTAACTCACATAATAACAGCAGTAGTATTATCCTGCTTTTAGTTATCAGCTCTCTAAAATAAATCCAGCTCATATTCCCATTTGAATTTTGCACGACAATTCAGTTAGAATGTATGACTTTGCTTAGCTGAAGAAGGTATCATAATTCAAAAAGAATTTGGCCAGAACTGAGATGCGAGGTAACCTAAACCTGGCTTCTAAAACCTGTAGTGTTCACCTAAAACATGCGAATACCTCAAACTTTGCAAATAAGTTTTCACGCAAGGCCTAGGAACTTATGTATCAGCAACAGGAAGTGAAACCTAAATAATTCAGCCATGAAGAACTGCTTAAATTACCCAACCAACTACATCATCTAGCAGCAGGGAGCTTGCCCACCTTCTCCCCCACCCCCCCGAGCCTCATCACGGAGTGGATGGAGTCTGGTTGGACCTTCTTCAGCTTGAAGAAAGTGGGGTGGAACAGGGGGATTTTTCCAGAGAAAAGAGCAATTTGGATTATATACTGCATTAAAATATTAGGTTTGTGGGGAATTTAGGCTTTTCCACCCTCACTAGGAGACAGCCTGCTCTTGGGATTCCCATTCAACCTGGCTGTTGTGTGGCCACTAGTTAATTTGGCAGAATGCCACATGTTTTGCTCATTATGCCAATACCAGGAAGGAAATGGGGAATTTCAGAGAGAGATGAGGATTTTCAAAAGAAAATAGGTATTCTTACCTCTCATGCGAATCCAGGCATTATTCTGTCAGACCAAAAGGAGGAGCACCTATGAATACCAGCCTCCTGTCTGCAGATTCTAAAGCTTTTTTACACACGGAGTGATAGGGTTTATTAATTAAGGTTTACTGGGATCTTTACCCTGGGTTGTGCTAGAAAAACTAAATAATTCACAGCTCTTTGCAGGTATAATGTAAGAGGATCAAATCAGTCAGAACTGTGTACAATTTAGAAGCATTGCCAACTGCTGTGATAAAATTACTGTGATGTACATCGTTTTTTCTCACACCACATTCCTTGGACTTACCCTATTTTGTGAGAAAGTCAGCTTTTGCTTAAAAACAAACACATCTTGTCCTTGTAGCTAAAGAGACTAAGTAAAAAATACTACATTCAAAAGGTCAACACACAAAAAAAATGAAGGCAAATTAAAGGCAAACATTTCTTATTCACTGAAACCCCATGATTATGAGGAAAGGGGTTGACTCACTATTTTTCAGTACTTACAGCTGACCATCCTGTATTGCAGGTATTAGAATACAGTGCACTGGATGGAAAGTTCAGAGACTTTGTCTTTTGCTGGAAGGCACCGGTATGGGTCAGAAAACTGTGCTTAATTTTTTTCCCTTTCACTGAAACAGGGAAACAGGTTACACGACCTTGCTATTTTTATTCTCTTTTGCCAATTTTTTTCAGCTCTAGTGACATTAAGACATTAACCTGTCTCTGAGACTTGGCTTAGTTCACACTTCAAGAAAGAGTTGAAAAGGTTTTTTAAAACTCAGGGCTGAAATTCATCCTTATACAGATGGCAAACAGAAAGGCTTGTGAATTACTTGCATAGGACTTTGTGCAGGTGATACCCTAATGAAAATGTTCCAAAGGAAAGGGATGGTAAAAGCTTCCTGTGTTTAATGCAATTCAAAACACTCACAAGTGTTTTTCTTAGTCATATTTGAAGAGGTAGTTTTCAGGGAAGCACGGATCCAAAAAATTATGCTACATATAATAAGGTGAAGTAAGTGAGAGATTTGCCATTGATTTTGGAGGGGCAGAATTTAGAGTTGCTGTGCTTTCTCTATTTATGCCAGTGGAAAATCTTTCCTTGTTGCAGTTGGGCAGTATGAATCAGAAGGTGTTTTTTTACTCTTTACACAATAGAAATAGTATGCAGAAGTCAACAGGTTCAGAAGCTGGGTCGTCAGAAATCCACCCCTGTCTTCACTAGGACTACATAAATGTTTCTAATTTTCTTCAGGTTTAGCAGCTTCCAAAGAAAAAAATTAATAATGACACGTACCAGAGATATCAGGAACAATGAAAGGGCTGTAGGATTGTTCTTATGTGCCAATATTATATGTTCAAGCTGAGAAGGAGGACTTAAGGACAAGCTGATGCTCATTTTATACCAGCTCTTATAATCCATCAATTATCCAGTTAAGAAACTGCAGTAAAATATGTACTTTATATATTGCCATTGGGCATCTGCCAGTTAACATGGACCGTCTGAGTAACAGTTCTAAGAATCACATGAAAGAAATTGGTAGGGACCAAAATGTTTAAACTTTAATAATACCTTGGGATCAGAACTGCCTTTGGCCCAGCACTGTGCTCTGTATATTTGTTTTGAGAATTCATCACATTCTGACTGCAATGACCAGATGAATACTGGTTTTCCTCAGAGTTCCAGCAAAAGGTGGGGACGTGCTGCTCCCAAGTACAGGCAGCTTCTTTGGTTCCCAACAGTGGCCTATGACAGTCACATTTTGAGGATGATTAGAGGTACCTGAGACCCCTGAGTCCAGCAGCCTGCATGAGCCCTGTCTGTAATACTGCAGCAGCTGAATTAGATATCTTGGAATGAGGTCCAAAAATTACCAGGAGCCTGCCAGGAGGAATCAGCACTTTGAGCCGCCGATGGCCAGCCAGTAAGAAATACTGCAGACAGAGATGGAGAGGCAACTCGGGATCCACAGCCTGGAGTGGGCAAGACCCCAGTTTTGTGGTTTCCAGTACTCACCTGGGAGGAGGGAATCTCAAAGTGCAGTCTCAAGTCTGTTTTCTATGAAGTACATAAAGAGCTGTAGACTTCTCCATCACCAGACATGTCATTGACTCGAGCCACCTTAACTTATATTTTGCAAAGTAGAAAAGCTTCCAAATGAAGAACTGAAGAGTGTTTCATTTACTCCACCTCCCCTCTCTTCTCCACAGGATCACATCAAGCACATAGATGGTTAGGACACTCCAGAGTGTGGTGAAGGAGCAAAGACATGGTCAACCACACTGAGCTTCATATCCTGCTTGTTACATTCTTCTTGTTGTACCCTGTTTGAGATATGCAGGCAGGCTCACTGACGTAAAAGGGCAGCAGAATTCCATACCCCTGTGATTCTCGGCTACTCTGAGTTGTTGTGCTCTCTTTTGAAGTGATTGTCCCTGTTTCAAGCCTCCTTGCTGGCACTGGGTATAGAGGTCTGATTTCTGGAAAGGAGTGGTAAGGGAGCAGCTAGGAAAAAATGTAAGAAGAATGTCAGTCCTGGCCTCACATCTTTCCCCAGCTGCTTCTGGCCACTTAGTGAACTTGGCTGCCTTTCACACTCCTTCATTTGACATGGCTTAGCATATGGCTCCCTGTCGTCGTGCAGTATGCCTCAATGTACTCTGTGGTCCTGGTCCCCATTCTCCATGAATTCTTATTTACCCACTTGCCTGCCCCCCTTACAAATTCATGTCACATTTGCAGGGTAATCTGTGCTGAAGTCCCTTTTAAACACAGTTTACAGGAGTGCATTCTCACAAGAGGACAGTCTTACAGGTCAACCATTTGCTGGCCATTCAGCTCAGGAACCAGCTCTGAAGGCAGCAGAACTAGCGGTGCCTCGGCTCTGCAAGCATCTTCATTTGAAAACCCACGACCAGGGATTGGTCATGAAGAAAATCCACAAAAGTTTCTCCAAAACTATTTTGTCCTCTCAAAGGTGAACCAAAATGATCTGCAGAAGTGAAACTGAGGTCCAGCTGATATCAAGAAAAAGAAATACAAAGTTCCCTTGGTACTTGCTAGCTACCAGCCCATATACATCTTTCACATCTCTGGTGTGGAAGCAACTGAATTTGAGTCAGTGCAGACACACACCTGCAGTGCCACCTGCCTTTGCCAGCCTAACCTTTTCCACTGAGATAAAGCAGCTGTTCCTGCCTCCCCAGCAGCCACCTCGCTGCCACTCTTGCAAGATGCTTTTGTGTCATTTCTGCTAGCAAATATAACACTGCCATAGGAAAAAATGTTCAATTTTTCAGCATCAGTTTTGTTTCCTGCTTTTGCATTCTACCGAGTTTCATTGCTAGGCAGCAGACCAGTCAGAACCTCTAGCGGCAGTGGGTGCCAGCACATAACTTCCACCAATTAGAATAAATGGGCCAGTTTTAACAATATCAGCTTTTGTTTCTAGTAAAGTTCACTTACTGATTCCTGAGCTGAAATGTTTGGAATGCAAAAACAGAAATGACATGCTCAAATTCAAAGAAAAGCTGTTTCTCTTGGATTTATAATAGTTATAGGAAATTGAAGTTTCCTACTGAAGCAGTGACAAGATGTCACTAAATATAAGGCCTAAGCTACCTGACAACAGTCTCTAAAGTAAAATATTTTCTGTATAAACAAAACAACAATAGCAGAAAATATAAAGATTTCCTCTGAATTTCCATAACTGTGCATTCCTCTCTATTTTTAATAAATAATCCTCTGTGTCTCATTACAGAAAATTTGAATTTACATTATAGTTGTCAGAAGAAATCTGACTTAGGAGTCTTTGGTACATTTTTTCCAGCATGCCACGTCTTCAGTGTAGTAGCTTTTCAGCATATCAGTGATTCAACCAGAATATTTCACTAAACTCTAGCAGAGACTAAAGCTGATTAATAACCACAGATAAAAATTCAACTGTGCTTTTAAATCTGGCAGATACACAACAGCCCCCTCACAGAAGGAGAGACTGCTGGGTGATAGATGGTAAAGTGCACCTTCCCCTAGGAACCAGTTTTTGCCCACTTCATACTTTTTAATCTCACTTACTAAAGCTTTGTAGGTCAACTACAGGGTTTAGCACCATTAGCAGTTGTCACTGAAGGTAAGCTAAGAGAGAATAACAAAGCTGTTGTGTAGGAAAATGCACTGGCAGAGGACGTGTGGAGGAACTAGAATAATGGCAGGCTATGTCATACCCAGCTTTAAATAATATGCCTTCTTTTGCTATAAAGGTCAAAATGTACTTTTTTTGTTTGTTTTTAAATGACTTTGTTTATACAAGAGTATAGCACTTACATCAACAAAATGTTTCTGGATACCAGGATAACCAAGAGATATTTTTTATTTAATGCCCCACAAGAAATTTAAATGAGGAAATATGAAGAAGGGATCCCAAATTAATTTCACACTTTTAAAATGCTGTGAGATATTAGCATTACAAGAACTCTGTGGTCTTGTCACTTGCAAGAAGAAACATGAGCTCTGGGTGGTAAGTGCAGGTATTTGAGCATTTCATAGTTGATGAACTGTGTGAACATTGGGCCAAATTTTGTGCCCAGCAGTTACAAGGGGCTTTATAAGTTATACCACTAAAAATGGGATTCAGTGATGGAGGTAAATATTGTATGGGCTGAAGCTGGACACGGTGTTTGTCACTGTTTCTTTCTATGTGATTGGTGTGAGATGTCTCTATTAATAGTGCGGAGGGACTTTGCTGTAAGATTACATTTATCACAGTTTTCAACAGCTGCACAGAGGCAAAATTCAGGCCAAGAAGTTAGTTGTGCAGATTTAGTATTTCTTTAACTTAAACTAAGCAAAGGCTTGTTTAATAACTCTTTTCATGTTCAGCAGATTCTCAGGAGCTGAGTAAAAGAAATCTCCTCTCTTTTTCTTCTTATTGCCCCACAGTAATTGCAAATGTCTTTCTTCCCCTGCTATGCAATCTCACTGAGGGGTCTGCAGAGAAGAGCCAGCTTGAGAGCAGCTGAAAAAAATTCCAAGCTTTCCAAGTCTTTGGAGAACTTTCTACAGCTCTGACGTGTCCTGCCCACACCAACTGGCTGATTGCAAAAGTCAAGCAATACTTGTCTCTTCACCTCCACCTTGCTTCAGTTCTTACTTGTCTTCTTAGTTCCTTGTCTTCTGCCTTGCTCTGCCTCCAGTGTTGCTTATACCTTTACTTTTAAATTCTGCTTAAGTTTCCATGTTATTCACTTGGGTCTTGTGCTACAAGCTTTTCTCTTACGTTGTACCAACACCAGCTATTTAGACCATAAGTGCTCTAGAATCACTCTGTTCTGGGATTTTGCCATGCTGTGAGAAGTGCAAGAACGTTGAGGGCAGATGCTTAGGCACTAAAACAAAACCCCTTCAATTCTAAGATGATAAATCCATCATTTGATATATTGAAACCTATGATGATTTCTTTGCTGGTGTATCCAGAAATAATATATACAGAAAAAAAAAGCTCTGTGTGCTGCTGAAAAGTTCACTTGTATTAATCCCATCTTCAATTTCAATTTCCATGTCTCTGAACTCATCTGTTTTCATAGCATTGCATTGGTTTGTGTTGTTACATGGACTACAGTTCGGTTGATTTCCCTGGAGGCTTTAGAATATCCTTATCACAACAATCATAAAGCCTCCTCCCACCCTTTTGTCTATGCCTAGGTTACAGTTCCCATCCCTTGAGTCACCATCAGCATTACTTACCGTTCACTTCTGGCAACTCCCTTCCACTTCCCAGCTCATACATGTAATTGAGCTCCTGACCTACTTTGCACTCCTCAAGGCTTTGGATGATGTTGGGTTTTTTTTTTCTTTTTGTGTCTTGTCAAAGCAGAGTTTAATCGTAGCAGATTATAATTGGTGAGACATGGAGAGTGCCGCTGGATTTCCTTGTTACAGAAGGTACATCATGACCTAAGGAGTCAGAGAATGAATCCCAAATGGTGTTTAAGGGTAGCTTCTCCAGTGAACCTGGTTTTCCCTCTGCACAGCTGAAAACTGTAAGCATCCAGAAAGGTGACTTTAAAAACTTCAGTCCATTCCTCTGATCCTGGGCCAGCTGAGGACTGTTTAACCCTCTGTATAATTCAAAGAAGCCTAAGGCTCTGTTTTCTGCTCTGTGCTGACACGTCTTCCTCAGAGAAGGTGGGGAGAGCAGGTGGTAGGGAGCAGGCATTGCTCTGGCTGGATTCTCCCCTGTCTGGAAGAGCAGGGCTGCAGGGCAGCTCTCTGCCTGCCTTCGTGCTGTTGAGGCAAACGTTACAGTCAGTGTTGAGTCTGCCCTGCATGGAGCCATCAGCTAACTTCACAGATCTAGTATTTATTTTAGCACAGAATACTCTTGAGGGCCTCTGATCTAGATGGGTTGTGAGTCAACAAGTGTGTTATTTATTCCAGTACCATAGCACGTTGCTGCCCTGGGCTTGTTTCTGCTCTCAGGCACTTGAAGTGGAGTTTCGATAGCTGGGCAGCTCTCAAAACCGGCAACTCAGACAAAGGAAAACTAATGAAGGCACAGCACACTCATTCAGCAGAACTGTCTGACATCTGTAGCCGTTAATTGCTGGAGATGAGAAGTAAATAAATCTCTGTTTCATGACTACGCAGAGATCAGCAGCATTACAAAGCAGGGACTGTTTCACATAATGGCCAAGGAACAGGCACGGATTGATTTTGATTTGCATTGTAAATAATTCTGCACTGCTTTCCACAGCTCTTTCAAGACAAGGAGTTGGGCTCAGTCCAGGATGCTTTCAACTTTTCCGTCTCCAACTGCATAGGTTTAAAGTGCAAAGAATGAGTAACCCATGAGAAGGACTTTGCTTCAGCCTGACCGAGACTCAACTCTGACCAACCACAGTGACAAAGTTTATTTATGAAATAAATTGTGTTGAAGACATGATGTCTCAGGCAGTCAAGCAGGGCAGGCTCACAATGTGTTAACAGGCCCTTGAAGGAAGGGCAGAGCTGAGGCCACTGATCTTCCCTCTGCTATTTTTAAAGCATCGGTTGTCCACAGAACAACACTGCATGCTTTTTACTTAGGCCAAACTTCACTTCCATTAACACTGGAAAGTCAGTCATGCTACTGGTGCTGAAATGGAGGAGTCTTGGCCATTGAAATGGATGGGACCCTGTTCTAGCACACAAGTAGACCTGAGGTTGAAGGAGAATCAGGCACCTCGTATCTTCTCTATTATTCTCCCTGTCTAAATATAGCCCATGCTGCTGCTCAGAAGCTATGTGATGGGCTCACACCAGCTCGGCAACCTTCCAATCTGACGTCATCACAGGGGACATCCTGCCTGCCACAGCAGGGACCTTGTCCAGCCAGCTGGCCCTGCCACTTCCCTGCATGTGTATCCTCCTGGAAATGGGGGGCAGCTTTTGCTGCCATACTCAGGATTTCTTCTCATGGGTTTGCTCTCCCTTCCTGAAAGGAGAATATTCTGGGGGACTTTGGAGTGTACGGAAACCACTGGAATGGCTGGGAACAAAGGCGCCTGTCAGCTTCCCCCTTCCCAGATGTCAGGGCGAGTTCATTATAAACTCCCTACCCCCCTCATAGAAATTCCTGTCAGAAAGAGAGTTTGGAAAGGGGCCTGAGCAGCTCCTCCAAAGACTATTCACAGATTGGCAGCCCCAAGTGTTCACTACTTATAAATTAAGCCTATGAAACCATGCAGTTACTAAAAATAACCCATATGGATGTCTTTCTATTTGTTTTTCATTTTGAGGGGCATGGCAGGTATGTGTCATATTATAATTTTTTGGCTAAGCAGTCTTTTTTTCAAGAGAATATAATATGAGTTATTTGCATAATAACTTGACTCCGGGAACTGGGATGGTAGAGTACAGAACTACTCCAGTTAAGATTCTCATGCAGCTGTGAAAATTGACTCCCATACTCATGGCTAGCGCTTCAGTACAGTCTCCCCTTGTCAGATGATCAACTCTTACTGATTTTGCTAATCAGAAAAATAGTAAAAGAAAGTGGTTGGCTGCCCCTTGTTAGCTAAAGGCTTGCATGTATGAGACATACTTAAATTGCCACTAAACAGCTCAGTTTTTTACAGAAGCTACTTTTCAACCCAATGAGAAGCCTACAATATAAGATTCAAAAAGCCATCTGAAGGAGTATCTTGTGAATGTCACATGTCACTGTCATATGTCACTATGTCATATTGTCTGACATAAGGCACAACCTCATGTATACAATATGTATATCTGGTCTTACATAAAATTGTTAATTTACAGTAAATCAGCTTCTAAAATGTAGATATACCCTTTTTCTGTCAGTATTCATAAAAGATGTATTTTAAAACAAGGCAACCAACTATTCTTAAGCCAGCAACTTTTGTGTCTGAAAAAGTGTAAATAAATCCTAAAGATGAAATCCTCCATCCTGCATTTATCCTCAATTTCCTGTATCCTAGATATCCTGCATTTATCATAGATGTCTTTTGCATACTGGAACAGGAGCCTTTGTTATGCATTTTGTTAGCAGTTGAGGAGCAAGAAAATTCAGAGAATGAACTGTCTAGTGCTAGCTTAGGTGTATAGGAGGAGTTTTCCTACCATTACTTCAACTCAGTAAGATCTATCATGTTGTTTCACATGAGAAAACTCGATGAACAAACACAGACTTTAGCAATCCCTGGTGTTTCGAGCATAGTGCTGTGATCTCAGTCTGCTCCAGAAGGATGCTATGGCCATGGTGAATCCCTGTAGGCAAACATATGGGCCACCAAAACCAGGAGAAATGTGAGAATGAAATAGGAAAATTTAAGGAAGATGCCCTTGCATTGTAGAGGAAGTTGTGTAATTTATACTGAAATAAAGTGAAAAACAGAAGGAACTAGAGTTGGAATTACGTGTTCAGATGTGAAGGGTTGCAAAATGAAACAATTCTTAAAAATGCATGGCGAAAGATCAGCATACTCTCAGAATGTGGGGGAAAAAAGGTCTTAGGAGTTCTTCTCATTGAAGTAGGTGGCTAAGGAAAAGGGAGAGAAAGCTAGGTTAGGGTGTAGGGTCTTTACTGAGAGAAAGTTGGTGGCCCAGGAGGAGAGAAATGAATGTACATGCTTGCCACTTCCATCCAGGGGTGTACTGAGGAGAAGAAGCTGTCAGCATTGCCAGTGTCCTTAGGGAAGATGGGTTTGGGTCAGCAATCAGGCTTCTGACAGTGCCATAGAGCAAATGGCAACTGAGAAAGAACACTCCAAATGGTGGACTCTACTCTGCTGCACCATCAGCACAGTACATGCAGTACTTTGACTGATTTGATTGTGTGCACACTGCCAGCGGTGACAGAGCTCAGTACTGAGGGATCTGAGAATACTCCACTCTGACTCTGATACCCCCTGAGACTGCCTTCTATTCCGCCAGCACTAGCCCTTCGTCACGCAGCATTGCTGCCCTCCCCTTGCATTTTCATAGCTACGATGGAGTGTAGGAATGCTTTTCATGCAGAGGACAAGTCAGCTCTCAGAGTTTTCCATTCACACTTTGTGCCTGCCAGCGCTTCTCTTCCTTTTTCCCCTCTCCTGTCCTGTCATGCCTGTTCTTCACACAGCCTGTGCATTAATCACTATTCACTGCACACGGGAGGGCTGGGAGAGTACAAGTGGATCACTCCAGGTGAGCACAGCCAGTCCTACCCCAACACTTTGCCTGCAAGTGTCTTGCCATCCTTGTCACAGTGCCTGCTACAGGCTGGAGAGTTACGGCTGACAATACCCCCTGTGTTGGGTGTACACATCCAACCAGTCAGTTCATCAGCCTGTCGACAAAAACCCTTGGTAGGGTAATTTACTGTTTAAATATGGTGAAATGAGCTGGTGGTTACAGCGACTCCTAATCAGCAGGTCTTGTATTACACACATGAACATAATGTCACAACTGCTTCTACTTGGCAACCAGGGAGCACGAGCAGAGAAACCTGACTGTTCTCTTATCAGAAGAGTGTGATAACTTGGTAGAGACATGTGGAAAGCTGTCAGTGCTGTCACCCATGCTAGTCTGCAACTGTGCTTAAACATCTTCAACCTCCAGAACAATTAGTGGGTCTAGAATCAGCAAGGGGAGAGGGTGAAAAGAGAAGAGAAGAAGGTTTGAATGAGTTATTGTGTGTATAAATCTTACTTGTAAAGTTCATTCATATACTGAGCGTTTAGCAGAACACAGGATGCAGTGTGAACAACATTTTCAAGCTTGAGTGTTCAGCTGGAACAGTATATATATATATATATATATTAGACAGCTACACAGTCACTAAGTCTTTAGGGTCAATGAGTACTGAACACTTGTAGAAATCAATTGATTAGCCTGACCACATCTGAAAATATCAGCCAGCAATGACAGCACACCAATTTGGGCAGCTAGCCACATCACTAGCTTCAAATGGGAATCCAAGGTCTGCTTCAAAGGCCATTAAGCCTTTGAATTTTGGATCAGACCTCAGTGAGTCTCAGGGAACCTAACCTGGTGTAGTGCCTTCTTCTGCCACCCTCAGCACTTAAATTAAACTAGCTTGAACTTGCTTGGGCTTGGTAAGAATCCCTAAGCCTTGCATCCACTCACTGATACGGATCTTGCACCCAATTACATATACATTGCCTCTCAATTTGGCCATTGAGTCAAAAGTAGATGCTATCTGCTTTAGTCTCCTGCCTCCTGGGATACAGAAAAGACTCTAACAGAAAGGCAATGTAAGGGAGCGCGTAAGTTAAACTAGTGGGTAACTTCCAGAGAACCAAAGCAGACAAACTTGTCATTCTGGAAAGTGTAGCCTTTTTTATTATTATTTTTAAAACATAACACCTCCTAATGTCTCATCAGGTTGAAGGTGAGGAAGACAGGTGATAATTTCTGAAGAGTTCAGGAAGTGTCTGGTGATGCTATCAATAAGCTTCCGTGGCTGGTATGCAGCAAGACTGAAATGATCACATCCATTCTACATTTTGTATAGCACACTGAAATAGTTTTCATCTCCTGCCAGCATGAGGGAGGGAAGGGGGGAGGGAGGGAGGGAGATTGGAGGCAGAGGAGAGGAGGGACTGCTGATCCAAAGCATTTTTCTCCAATGGTAGAATATGAATCTCTGAATCTCTGAAGACTTACTTTAATATGCTCCTGTGGCATAGAAGGTTCTTTGTTTATTGTTCCATTTTCACGTGGATTACCCTAGTAGTAAATTATATTGCATGTGGCAAGCCATCCTCGGGCTGCTCTCCACCGGTGTGACTGATCATTGATCATTAATCATTAACCATTAATCAATCATTAATCATTGATCATCGATCATTAATCACCTCGGTGGAGAGGACACTGGGTTTATGGCAAATGGGACCTGTGGAAGCCACCGGGGACACCAGTGGGCAGTGGCAGCAGCCCAGCCTGCTACCCTGTGCCCCTCAGCATCTCCCCTGGCTCCTGGGGGCACTCACCGTGCACCTGGATGTTGGGTTCTTCTGTGGGGAAGGGCTGGAAGAACAGCTCTCTGACACAAGTAGATAAAACACGGAATGTTTCCCTGGATCCTCCTGCTCTCTCAGCCTCCACACACTTCTCAGTGTTACCAAGGTGTTTAACCACCTGCATTCTCTGTATCTCAATTTAAAGCTATTTTACCAGACACCTCATACAGGAGAACTTCCACTGCAGAGAGCCAAAGCACCCTGTTGTGCTCGCCACCTGATTGACGTGTAGGGAACTCAGTCAGGCTCAAACATTGGAGCCCAGTTCCCTGCTCCGGTCACCTCCCCAGAGACCACTGCTGGAGCTGCAGTGGTGGCACGGCTCTCCTGCCAGCTCGTGGTGTCCTCGGGAGCAGGGGGAGGTCTGGAAAAAGAGGAAAAGATAGCAGATGCACATAGGTATAAAGAGAAAGTCTGGGGCAGCTGAGCTCAATGCTGCTCTCGTGGCGTCTGTGACTCCAGATGGTGTGAGAACATCTGTCCTGGGGTGGACCAAAGGGCAACTATCTGGTTCCTAGACTGGCCGTTGAGACAATTCCCAGGAAGGAGTGAGAACGGGATGACCATGTACGACAGACACATCTCCTGACTGCGCTCCCAACCTCCGGCTGCTTCCAGCTCAGGGACTTTGTGTAGCTGATGTGGTTTGGCTATGGAGCAGCTCTCAGCAGACCTATCTTCCAAGTACTTGTCCAATCCGTCCTTGAACCCGTGTAACCCTTTTGCATGCAAGACTCCCAGTCTGTGTTTATGCTATTAAACTAAACAGAGCCAGTTCACAAGCACAAGCCTCGTCCCGTGGTGCTCGATGCTGTTAGACTGCTAGTGAGGGCTGTGGCACAAGCTGACCGTCCTTCTCCCCAGACAAAGCCCGGGCAGTCTGAGGCATCGGCACGCGGAAGGCTCTTGGGTCTCCCTCCCACCTGGGGCAGCCAGGCGAGTGTCCCCTGGGACCAGTCCTCACCCTGTAATCCCAGCCGGGCTCCGTGGCTGCCTGGTGGCCAGGAGGAGATGCACAGAGCAGCCTGGATGTGGCTGCTGTTTTAGGGGGTAGGAAAGCTTAGCCCTGCAGATGTGAGTCTGGTAATACTAGTTAGTCTCGAGGCCAGAGAATGGCTCCTGGCCTGTTTTATTTACCCATACCTGTATGGCTGAGACTGGCATCATCTCTTGTGCCACAAAGGTGCTGGGAACTCTGTTACCCTCGGGACAGGAGCGGGATGTTTAGTTTTGAAAGAAGACAGGTATTACGAGCATCCTAGGAGTTTTCACCTCATGCCAGAGGCCAATCCTCTTGATTCTTTAGGGTAAATAAGAGCAATTTCTGAACCTCAGCAACAATCCCTTCTTGTTAAGCAGCAAAGTGAAACCATCCCTGGCTGCAGTGCAAGGAAGGAGCAGAGTATCCTGCTCAGCCCTGCTGGTGCTCCTCCTTTCTGCCTGGCTTACTGCTCAGCACCTCAGCTCCCAGGGAGTCACGAGCCCCACAGCCTCACTGGGTGGGTCCCCAAATAATGGTGTTATAGAAACAACCACTCCGTTCTGCTGGTGTTTTGGTTGTTGTTGTTTCATTAACTTATGCTGATAAAATACGGTGGTCGGGATTGTTGGTGGGCACTACAAAAGGAAGGCACCCCCACAGCACCCGTGCCTGTGTGGTGCAGGAAGGATCCCATAGGAAGCTGGGGTCCTTGTGGCACAGGGCGAGCACAACATATGGCAGCAGCTCTGTTCTTGTATTTCATGTGAGATCCCATCAAGGGTGAGAAAAAAGCTCACTGTATGCATGCAGTGTTTGTTGGGTGCTATGATATGCCAACAGAGATGCCAGTCAGCATTTGGCTGCAGAGGTGATTCTCAGCTAGAATCTGAACCTTGTGACCAGCAGCTCGTTCCCCGTATGGCTCCGTGCTGCCACCAAATAGTGCAGATTTATGCCTATCAAAGCACAGCTCTGCAAACAGGAGTTAGACTGTGACACTCTGCTAGTGTGAGAAGGCAGTGTTTGTGTTTCATAGAAAAACTTTGCACGTCGTGGCTGACACAGTTTTGTGAAGGAGAACCCCTGGGCCTGATCACAGCCATGCTGGCAGAAGGCAGCTTTTGTCAATTCAGATGAAGTCTTTGAGTGAACTACTGTAATTACACCAGCTGAAAAATCATGTCCCGTGGTGCGTTGGGTTTTTTAAATATATATATACATGCATACATATATATGTATTTTATATAAACTGAATATGTATTTTATATTTTATAAACGATATATAACCATATAAATATTATATATTTTTATATTATTTTATAATATCTGTATTTTGTATTTTATAAACAGAAGGTGCAGTTTAACATTGCAGCTCATCTGGCAGCAAGGCCTCTTTATTAAGTCCCTAGCCCAGCACCACAGCACCACAGCCTGCTTCCTCCTGGAAGCGGTTGCTGACCACCTTGTAAGCGGGGTAGCAGCTTCACCTGGAGCCCAGTGCTCAGGCAGTCCAGTGGCCCCTGTGGAACTGAGCAAGACCATGCCACTGATCTGTTTGGCAGAGGGAGCAAACGGTTGCACCCGTGCCTCTGAGAGGCTGTCAAGCTGCTCTTCAGGCACAGAAATAAGGCTCTGCTAAGGGAGAAGTGAATGTTTTATACGGGGAATAAAGGCTTTGTGCAACTGCATGCAAATTCTGCTCTCTGATTTAGAGTTTGAGGGACTCAGGATCAGAATACAGTGTACCATGAGCAACCTCTTTGCTTCTCTTCCTGTTATTTGTAGGATGCCCGTGCCATGGACAGTCTCTTTTCTTCTGTTTGTGCCCACACAACCAGGTTGCCTGCGTCTAGCTCAGAACTCCCTGCTGTTGCTATGGAATAGTGATAGCACCGTTACAATGCCGTGTGATGGGATGGTGAGGTTAGGTTGAATGAAGTGCTCTACCTTTAAATACCTCTCTTACATGGAAGTCGTGGCGGACTCCTGTGAGAATAATCCCGTGTTTAAGATTATACAATCCATAAATAAAATATATGATGGTATGAATTTTGGTGCAAGTACCACTGCAAAGTGGTGTATGAATGCTGCCTGTGAATTGTCTTCTCTAACGATGACTGGGGGCAGGAGCTCTGGAGCTCGTGGGGGCAGGAACAACTAGGCACAATAAGATAATCTTGCAAATGGCTTTTTACATATCCTATTGAAAAGAATCCACGGACAAAGAAACTGACAGGCTTGTCTTTGCTACATTAATCACAAATAATCTGTCCTAAGCAATAAATGCCAGCTTTTCACTTCGTTTTTTGTTTGTGGGATAGCAGTCTCAAACATAACGTAGGTGATGAGGGTTACCAGCCAGCTTCACCTGCACGGATAGCTAGGAGTCCAAGGGTTTTTCTGAACAAAATATGATCTTTCTCTCTGGAAATGCCACTCGGAGTCACATCTGAAGTCTAGCAGCCATTATTGGATACAAAATGTGTGAAATGAGTGGCATTAATATTCAATGATTTCTAAATAGTTTGGTATTTTGCCAGCTACTGCAGGTTCAGGCAGCAGAGAGATTGTTCAAAATTGGGTCTCACTCGAGGTGAAAGATCCTTATGTGACTTGGCCATGGAATTGTCCAGTCACCTCAATTTATGACATATTCTTCTGTCCATTCATAATCTATAACAACTCACTTGAATGGATTTCAGAGCTGTGTAGATTTTACCTGAATTGTTCTGAATATCACTCTGTATTTAGAAACCTTGGTGTGCAGCCATGAGCCCGAGATTACCCACTTCCATTGGCTGAGTAGAAAAGGGAGAGGCATAGCTTAGCCCTAACTGAGCCAGGTCTGATCCCCCATGAAATCAATGTTGCACAAAGCACTGATGCTTGGTGGGGGCTGACTCCATAGAAATTTAACAGATTATTAATGGATAAATTATCGAAATCTATGGTTAATTACCAGTAATTGATAAAAGGCAGCTGAAGTCCTACAGAGATCCCCTAAAAACACCTTGGATTTAGGGAAAAAAAGCTTGCTGCCTTTATGACACTGGAACCAGTCCCTCCTGAGTAGCTGATTATTTGGTGGAAGGCTGTGAACCTCTCTGTTCGGAACTATGACACCGTATGAACAAGCATTTATGGGGTCTGATATTTGCTGTGTAAAGGTGTTTGTTATTTATATGCCTGTAAATACAATAAATGAAATTAGGCACAGTCACCATAGCGATCAGTATATCATAATAGTGTGAAAGGTATTGCACCATATGGAAAAAATAATGCCTCCAGAAGACATAAAACGCTGCCTTCATCTCACTACTACTAGCATATTTTTAATGCATGGTTGAAAATCGTGGTGCTGTTCCTTTTGAAAGTGCAAAATTCACAGTTTAACAAATTAATTCCAAATGTAGATTTCTTCTAAGAACTTTGTGTTTTTATATCGTCTGTTATTGCCACATCTTGCAGATCCCACAACAAAGGACAGCAGATGACTGAGTTCAAATGATTCTTCATTGTTTTTAATATTTTTAACATCCCAAGGGGAGGGGGGGAAGGTTTATTTATATGCTTAATAATTTCCAGATTTTTGAACTGCTAGTCTGTTCAGTTGTCTGGAAAAAAATCTGATGGCTATTATTCATCTTTTTTTTGGTCAAAGATGGTTTTGGACGTCTGGTTGGATTATTAAAGCAAAACTGCTCAGTTTTGTTTAGGTGTGTTTTCACTTTTTGTTTATATATAATTGAGAATAATGCAAAAGATAGTTTTGAAAGCATTCCACTGAGCTCCTTCTCGTCTACACCTACATACATTCATCCATATAGCTATTTTTATTGTATATAATTATTATCTTATTATCTATAATAACATGCTATTCCTATAATAATAAATATTTTGAGGGTCAAGTCCTCAGATTAATATAGGGGTTGCTTAGCTTAGAAAATATGACTTAGTCTCTCTCTAAAGTGGCTTTAGCTTGATCGAGTCTCACCTGAGCGAATTCTCAGTGCAGACTGTTAAAGGTAACTCAGTCCTTAAGTGAATTTAACTTAAAACACTGAATGACAAAAACTTCAATAGTAAAGAAGGAAAATCATTTGAAGTTGTGCACTGCATTCAGATGAGCTGATTTTTTGCAGTGCTAGGGACATGAAGGAGCAATGAAGATCACACTGAATGCAACTGGCAGTACCAGTGAAATTCTTACGGTATGTTGGCATGGGTTAGCAACAGCAAGGCTGCAGTAGGCTGTTTCTTGAACTTGTGCTCATAATTTGGGGTCTGAGAAGCTCTGATGCAGTCTCGTCTGTCAGGAGACAGATTAATTACCATTAATTACCATTTGTATTAATTATAAAATGCTGCTATGGCTTATTCCTTTCAAAGCCACGTTGGGCGTAGATTTTTGATTGAAATGAATAGGGATGAGATATGCAGCTGTATGTGTAGTCCGTGGAAGAAAGTGACTATAATTGCCATGCTGGTGTTTTCCTTGAAGAGGTATTTCTGAACTAGAAGCAATTTAAGGCAATTGCTTAGGTTGGTTAAAGCGAAGAAAACACTTCCCATTGGGAAGATGTAAAGAGACAAGCCTTATCTTTGGCTCCTGCCTGGAAAAATGAAAACTCTTGCTAGGAAGTTTGGTTGTGGATGGGCCTGGAAAGCTCAGGAAGCATCTGCTAGGAATCAGTTTTCTAGTAGACCGAAGCACTTGTACATCATACAAAACATACACAGGAGGGACACAGCTGCAGAAATAGTGCTTTTATCTTTGTCAGTACAATGATGTTCCTGTCCTCCTGTGATAAAAAAGGCTGTGAGTATTCAAAACTATATATATATATCTCAGTAAAAACTTCTATTATCATACTTATAACCAACCTGGCTAACTCAACCAAGATTTTTAGTGCAGAAATAGTCTGAAGAAGAGACTAAGATATAGAAGCCAATAAGGACAGAGGTAGGCTGATCTTTCTGCAAGTCTGGGAAATTGTTCTTGTTTTCAGGAGGATGAACTGTTGGGAAATGCGAGAAGTTACATCGGATTCTCAATTTTAATCCATAATATGTATTTCTCTAAGAGAGACTTCTAGGCCAGCTTCCTTCAGAGCTGAAGATTGCATTCAAAGCTACCATCCCATACATAGCAACTTACTGGGCAGGTTGAACTTTGAAAAATAATATGTAATAACAATGCCTGGTGTCTTTTATATTTTCTAGCTACCGAGGTGAGAGATGTGTTCATTCCCTTAATCTCTTTGTGAAGTGTTATTTTCCCAAATTTACTGCCAAGTGAGCTTTGATATGCAGGGTTTCATTCTCTTTCCCCTCCTGCCAACTTTTCACTGTTCTAGCTGCATTAATTTCAGTGGACTTGTTCTTAATTCTTAGCAATGTTATGAAAGGACAATTAAACCAGTGAGAGCACAGCGTGAAATGAATTCCACAGGTTATGTGACTGCCATAGTGTGCCTTCCGAAAACTAACTTCATGTGAGAGATTGTTTTGTCTAACTGACATCTAGCAGGGTTTCATCTGTGGGGACATGTTCCAGAATGACTTCTCAACAGAGATCATAGAAACACGGAATCACTGAGGTTGGAAAAGACCTTTAAGACTGTTGAGTCCAACCATACACCTAATGCTGCCAAGTCCACCACTGAGCCATGTCCCTAAGCTTCACGACTACATGTCTTCTAAATGCCTCCTCCCAGGGATGGTGACTCAATCAGATACCTGGGCAGCCTCTTCCAGTGCTGGGTAACCCTTTCAGTGAAGAAATCTTTCCTAATATCTGATCTAAACCTCCCCTGGTGCAACTTGAGGCCGTTCCTCTCACCCTAAATGCCAGCAGGTGAGCCTCAAGTGCCCACATTTTCAAGTTACTTGAAATATAATGTTCAATAATATACAGACCACAGTCCTTTTCTTCTAATAAACCACAGAAAATTTCCAAGGGATGGTGCTGTAACCCCAGGTGCCTGTAAAAATCTACATGAACAAGTATAGCTTGCTGCAGTGCTACCAGATCAGTAAGTTGAAGTAGGGAGTGCAGAAGCTCCTATTTCTGTACTGGATGTACTTTGGGGCTGTATTTTGGACTGGTCTGCTAGCACTAATGTCTCTTTATGCACACAGATCGAGCAGCCACTCGTTAGTTCAAACCCAAATGCCCCCACGCCATCAGGAATATTGCCAATGACTTCAGCAGCAGGAACCAGGTTTGATTTAGCCCTCGTTTTCTGGTCACAACTGCATATATGACAAGGACATGTACATATCTGTCCAGCATAATGTGTGACATTTATCCTTCTGAGAAAGTGCTGTATACAGAAGTAGCAGAATGTTTGTTTGTATGCTGTGATTTGACTTCCCAGAGTCTCCTAAGGACTGACAGCTTGTTGCTCAGAGCCAAAACCAAGACACACAGAACTCCTGTGAATTGCAGAGATAGGCTGTGTACAAGGATAACTAATGCTGAAAGTTGGAACCAGCCTGTTTACAATCTTTTCAAAAAAACACAATAATTTTCTGACTAACCCTCAGGGAGATGGAGTTTTGAAAAACAGAACAACAACAGAAAGCGTCAGACAGCCTGGGATACTGAGCGTGTGTCACCAAATACGTCATGTGTATTTCTGTTCTCTTTCTAGGTATGGATTCCCAGGCTTGATTATACGACCATTAAAAAAATAAAAATAAAAAGTGTTTTTCTTTGTGTTCCTGGGAAATTCTTCCTTTCAGTCAGCAGCAGATCTGAGGATCCCTTTCTGCAGTTTCCACTTCCAGTGGCCAGATTCACACACAAAACTACACTCTAGCTTAAGACCCTGATTAATGGCTCCTAGAAGGACAGAGATTCCTGTTACATTTGATAGATTTCGGATTGGATCACTCATATGGATACTGCTGCACTGTGCCAGTATCTCACCAAGAGACACTTCACTTTTGTGGAGCCATTCAGATTTTCCATCAAGTATTAAATTCAGCCATGCTTTGATTTTGTTATTGCCCTTCTGCTTTGGGAGAAGGGTGAAATGGAAAGCATCTATCAAACAAAACTTCCTTGTGAAACGAGCAACTACGCACCTCTTATCCTTAAGACTTTCTCTTACACTTTGAAGTGCCTACACTAATCCTAACAAGAATAGCAAACTTATTTTTCCTACAAGAAGGTATGATTTTGGTATTGATTTTGCTCCTTTATAATTCTGTGCATGGTCCTGCAGTGCTCTTGTTGCTTGCCACTTTAAAGAAAACAGGTTTCAGACTGAAGAGCAAAGGGGTCTGTTAGGCAGATATTGTGCAATTAAGTGCTCAGAGTTTCAGAATCTACAAACTAGCATCTTTTATTGAAATTATGCCCTGCATGTCCAAGAGAACAATATTATTTCTGAAGTCTTCTTAAAAGTGTGGGACTACATTGAAAAAAAGAAAAGGCAGTTGATTTGGAATTGTTATTTGGGACATTTTAAAAGGGGTCTGCTCATCAGGAATTGCTTATTACTTAGTCTCTGTCAGCATGCTCATGGTTGACATCAAAATTGTTTTATTAATTAGCAGAGGTACTCAAAATTATGAGTTTCTTTTAAAATGGAAATGATGAACACTGCTGTCTTCCAAGAGGTTAAAATCCTAGTCAAAGAAATGCAATGGGTGAATAAACTGAAGCACAGTGGGAACCGATGGTAATTAATATGGGTGTTTTTCCTGATATTATTTGCATACGTGAGTTACTGGTAAAAATTATGTCTATAATAATTGGTTATTAAAAGATCATAGCTCATCACTTCCTTAGGCATTGGCACCCAAGGGGCTGAGGTACATAACAGCAGACATTCATATAGACCTGAGACCTGCTCAGTGTGATCAACAGGATAAAGGACCTTAACTCCTGCAAAGCCACAGGGGCTTCATTGCATCCCATGCTGCCCAGTGTTGGACTAAGGTGCATAGTCTGGTATTCCAGATAAAGCAAAACAAAAGAAGTAGAGTTGCAAAAAGAGAAGGCGTGACAAATATTGCCAATTTGCAATCAACATATTTCAATGACTAGGGCAATATATAGGATGTTAGAGATGCCATTCTGAGCTGGAGATGGTTGTGTGATTTAAACTTGGATAATTAAATCAATGGATTTAAAACTATCCATCTTCTTTTGAACACAGATTGCCCCTGAAAACGTCATGCTTTTGCTAAGGGGAGACTTCTCAACAGAACACACAGCATATTCTTAGAGCTCTAACACAGGTCTGTGGCAGACTGTTTCACAGCTTGGTATTTTTCTTGCTCAACTTATATCCTGCAAAGTTTTTAAGAGTATCTTCTCTTTGTGACTTACTCTGAAGACCACACGGTAACAAGGCAGCTAGATTTGCAGGCATTAAAATCATTGCCTCATTTCTATAACACAGGTAATGATGGTACTTCATAAAAGATGGTACCTCACAAGTGTAGTGACATACATAGTGTCAGAAGCGATGGGATTGGTGAACAGAGAAAGAAATAGCCTCATGCTATTAATTTCTCACGTATTTTCCTATGCTTTTTGACTTCTGACCCTGCTTGTATGTGAATCCACCTTAACGTGAGGTATGTTCATGACCCACTAATATACAGAATGAGTTAAAACTTGAAGCTATAATTCAAAATCAAATACATGTAAAGAAGGTCAGTTCTCCACGCACTCCAGTCTCAACTGCGGTCTGCTTCCAGTAACCCAAAATCACTTATCTTTCCACTTCGATACCTCGCTGAGATTTTAAGGCAGGATATGACATTTCTATTATGGGCTTTTCTTACTTGCAGACAGAAGTTTGAGTGTGTCAGTAACTCCAGCTCCAGCCGGCTGTACGCTTCTGAAGCAGCAGCATTTCTCCTTTTACCTCTTAAAACACCTGCATTTGGGAACTTGCACAATACCCAGGTCACTGGCCTGTGGTGTGGGTGTGGGGAACATCTGGTCCAGCAGAGAGCTCTTCTCTTCTTATGACGAAATCCTGAGAGCTACATTTGTATCTTCATTTCCTCCTCCTCCTAATCTCCCTGTGCTCTTTAAATTCCATATGATTTTTATTGCTGTGACACACTGTACAGTGTCTAACTAGTACATAAAAGAGATGAACACCCCTCTGGATGAGAGCTTCGTAACAGAAAACCTATCAGCCCATCAGGAAAACCTTCCCATCTTCTATTATGGTTAACAAGACATCTCAATTAATGAGGGGAAGTGTTTGGTAAGTGTTTCTGTCATACTGTCAGTGTATGTCCTTTCATTACGTATGACTCTGGTGGCAAAGAAAGGGATAAATCCTGGAAAATCTTTGCTGGTGTGCAAAATGTCTCGATTCAGCTGACTTCCTGACAAAGGATTTGTTATTTCTCCTTTGGTTTCCTTATTTTATCTGCTTCCACACTCAGTTCTCATTTGTTCTGTCGCACTGAATTCAGATTGCCCTCTCCAGACCAGCAGCCCAGGGGGGCATTTGTGAATAATCCAGTGTACTTTTCTATTTTGTAAGCTTGCACTCCTTGCTTAGGAGGGGGAGCCAGAAAATGCCCAAGATGTTAATGTCTAACCCCAAACCAGGAGTAGGGCTGCAAGAAATTTTTAATCTTTTTTTATTTCAATTTTATTACTACATTTTTACACACAGGTGACAAATAATGCTGATACCTTAATCCTTGCCTTTGTGAAAACAGTGATCGAGAAAGTACCACTTAAATCAAGTTTAAAGCATGTATTATATCAACTGACTTCTTTGTAAATCTGAAAAACAAGACCACATTGAGGAAATCCTACTTTCTGCTGACTTCAGAAGTTTATTGTACATGAAACTCCAAAGTCTGCAAAAAGAAGAGCAGAGAGGCGCAGATTAAAGGATGCTTTGCAAATGTGGGTTTAGCCCTCAGCCCAAGGTGAGCTAGGTATTTCTAGACTTCTGTGAAGGTCTGTGGGGGTTTTTTTCTGATCTGAAAAAGGAAAAGAGCTGCAAAATTACATCAGTTTTAAAATGGCATTATATAGGGAAGCTCACATTCTTGATGGTTAAATTTTGGGTAGCATAAGCATACGCAGTACAATGGGACTGCCCTAAAAAGTCTGGATTGCTTCAAAATGTAATGTGAGCACACGGGGGAAAGCAGAACCACTTCAACCACAGCTCTCGTTCCCATGTCGTGTGCCTGCAGCAAACAGCCACCAACAGCTGAGCACACAAAAGGTACGAGTCCAGCTGATGTGCCAGAGAAGAGAGAGCTGAGTATGAAGGAGATGGGGAGATAAAGTGGAAGGGGAAATAAAGTGCATCCTTGTTGTGCTTCCGTAAATTACACTTTCCCTCTCTGGATCAATGGGAGGAGGACGTGAGGTTCTCCGAAGCACAGAGTTGTTCCTCTTCTGCTCTCCATTGTCTAGAACCAACTTTAGAGGTTCAGTATAACCCTTCTCTTCTGTTCTCCATCATCTGGAACCAACTTTAGAGGTTCAACATAACCCTACATGGCTTTTGTCTCTCCCTCTTCTCCCAGTAAAACTGAATAAACAGGAAAAAATTTGCAAAGCCTCTGGAATAAGCAGTAAATGTAAATGTGGAAGTTCAGACCTGGTACAGTTTTATAAACATTGCCACTTTACCTCCCTAGCCCTTGTTCACATAGAAGAGTTCCATCAGTACTACCAAGTGTAATTCAGCTGTTAGCTATAGCTAGGTACTGGGGTTTTTCATTTTACTCTCTACAGGTTTCTTATCTGGCTTTCCAGACACATTGGTACCCATCTTCTGATTGCCAAGCAGGGCTTTGAGCCAAACTCTGTCATTCATGTAAATGCATTGTAATGCAGTGCCCTTTGGTTAAGACAGCACCAACAGCTGAATAAGTAAAAGCTGTTCGGCCGACCTGATCTTTGACACATCACTGGCTTTCTACTCGCTTACCAAGAGGTGATTCAGCTACATCTTTGGCAGTGTCAGTTTTCCATTTTTGAGTGCTTTCTGTTCAAAGCACCTTGATGTTGTGTGAACCTTGGTTTATGCTATTTAAAATACATACACTAAGTTTATATATATATAAAAAAGATCACTTTTATTGGGTGAGATAGCAACTATCTCCTTGTATTGATAAGACTTTGAAATGGTGCACTACAAAGTTTGTGGGATGTTATAAAAGAAAAAAGAGAAAGAAAAAAAAGTGTCTGATGGTGGGCACCAAATTTCAGCTCGATAAAACCATTTGTGCCACAATTGGAAATAAAATTACACTGGTATGAGTGTGCAAGAGGTGGTGAAGGGAAGGGGTTGCTCTCTTTCATTCCTTCCATCTCCCAACTACCTTCATCCCATTTGACATATCTCCTCTCAGCATTTCCCCTGCATTAGTGTTTCTGTGACACGAGGGCTCACCCAGCTGCAAAGGTGCCCGTGCACAGAGCACAGTGCCACCCCACCGTGCCACTGCTGGAGCAGAAAGGAAGGTGGCCTGGCCTCCCTTTTCTGATAGACCTAACCTGAGTTCTCCTGCTACACACTGCCAGGCAATCCCAAAGATTTTCAGACTTCATCCCCTATAAACAGTTATTAAACCCAAAATGAAGTAAAAAGGTAACAGCAAGCTTCCCTGCAATAGTCTGGGAGAGAAACCCAACCGACCCAACCCAGCCCCGAAGCCGAACATGCAATGTGTTGTGTTTGAGCGGTGCCCCCTTTGCGGATGGGCTCGCACAGATTCAGGGAGTCTCCAACTCAATCCTGGACAACCTGCGACCTCTTTTGGTCAATTAACAAAATGAGCAGGAGGACAAAAGAAGACTGAGAAGCCCTGGTTCAGCTGCCCACCGGGGCATCAAGCAAGGCTGATCTCTCTACCGACACATCTTTAACTTAATTTCCCTAGGAGAAGTCTCTGTCTGCTCCTGCGCCACATCCTTCACATAGAAAATCAGATCGTTTTATCCTGCTGTGTACATTGCCCTTTTCGAGATGGCATCTCAAAGGTGTCATTGCTGAATAAAGAGCAGGGAAAACAAACCGAAGAGTTGATTCTAATGATCTAAAAAGATCTGATTTGCGAGATATATCTATATAATACTTCTATATTTGCAAGAATTTTCAAGGTTCACAGTATCATGGCTAGTACGCTGAGAGAAAACGTGTACACTCCACCCTCCCACTTGCATTTGGACACATGGGTGGCCGATGAATCACTGGAAGGTGAGCTGCAGTACTCACGATGAAGGGGTTGGGAACAGGGCAGGAGCCCAGCTCTTCGCTTGCTCACAGCAGAATGTATCTGCACAAGCCAGTATCGGCGAGTGTTACTGGTTTTATTTGGCTTGAGGTGCAGGCTCCCGAAGCTGAGACACATGCACCTCACCATCCCCTTCCACACCAGCCTGTAAGAGACCTTCAGAAAGGATGGACTTTGCAGACTTTGGCATTGTAAATCCAGATTTTCTCCATCACAATTAGGCCAGGTTAAGAGGGGGAGTTAATTAAGACAAGCGGAGTGGGAGCGTGGTTGGCAGTGGGTGCAGACAGTGTGAAAAGGGACGTGGTGTGCAGGGCTGACACAGGGTTCCACGGCTGGGACAGGTGTTGGGTTGCTGGGGGGTTTTCCTAGATTCACGAGGATGCTGCAATGGAAATTGATTCCTTATGAGCTGAGGGAGAAGTTGTGAGAGTTCAGCAGAATGCTCTGAAAAGAGTTAAGGGAGGCTGGAGCATGGCATGGACCGAATCCTGTGCTGGAGGGCAACACCCCTGCATTGTGTGTCTGTGCATCTGTGTGTCCGTGTGCCCATGTCTGTGTGTCCGTGTCCCTGTGTCCACGTCCATGTGCCCGTGTGTGTGTCCGTCTGTATGTGTGTCCATGTGCCCGTGAGTTAGTGTGTCCGTGTGTGTGCTCGTGTCTCTGGGTGCCCATGGCTCTGTGTGTCTCTCTGTCCACGTGTCCGTATGTCCAAATGTGTGTCCATCTGTCTGTGTGTCCATGTGTGTGTCCCTGTGCCCATGTGTCCCTGTGCCTGTGTGCCCGTGTGTCTGTGTGTCCGTGTCTGTGTGTCCGTGTGCCCATGTGTCCGTGTGCCCATGTGTTCATGTGTTCGAGTTCTCGTTTGCTCGTGTGTCCATGCCCGTGTGTCCACGTGTCTGCGTGTCCATGTGTGTGCCCATGTGCCCGTGTGTCTGTGTCCATGTGTCCATGTGTGTCCATGTGTGTCCCCATATGTCCGTGTGTCTCTATGCCCGTGTGTCTGTGTGTGTGTGTCCATGTGCTTGTGTGACCGTGTATCCATTCATGTACCTGTGTGCCCGTGTGTCCATGTGTCTGTCCGTGTGTCCCTTTGCCCAGGTGTCCGTGTGTGTCCCCGTATGCCCGTGTATTCATGTGCCCATCTGCCCGTGTGTCCATGTGTCTGTGCGTGTGTTCGTGTGCCCGAGTGTCCATGTGTCCATCTGCCCGTGTGTCCCTGTGTCTGTGGGTCTGTGTCCATGTGTCCGTCTTTCCGTGTGTGTGTCCATGTGTCCTTGTGTCCGTATGTGTCCATGTCTCCGTGTGTCCATGTGTGTGTCCGTGTATCAGTGTGCCCGTGCATCCCTGTGCCCGTGTGTCCCTCTGTCCGTGTGTCCCTCTGTCCCCGTGTCCGTCTGTCCGTGCGGTGGAGCCGCTCCCCGCCCCCCGCCCGTGGCTGTGAGCAGGGTCCCGGCTCCCCGGTGGGGACCCCCGGAGCGCTCCCTGTGCGGGACCCGGGTGCCCCGGCCCCCCCTGGCGCACACAAAGGCCGCTCCCTCCCCCCCCCGCCCCGCCC
>VZRW01004444.1:529686-553327 GCA_013398125.1 Aegotheles bennettii | reverse complement strand
GAGAGGTTGTGGAGTCTCCTTGGCTGGAGACATTCAAACCCCGCCTGGATGCGTTCCTGTGTGATGGACTCTAGGTGACCCTGCTCTGGCAGGGGGGTTGGACTAGATGATCTTTCGAGGTCCCTTCCAACCCCTTAGATTCTGTGATTCTGTGATAGGAATATCCAGACTTGGAAAACTCCCTGGAGGAAGCGCAGCCAGTCAAGTTGAACTGCAGGAGTGTCCCACCAGTGAGAAGTGCAGTGCAGGCAAATACCTTAGGAGGTACAGGAACACTGGGCTTGTGCAGTATTTTGGAAAAATTTGCTTCTCCTGTATTTTTGTGGCTGGCAGTTGAAAGAGAAAATGTTTTTGAAGCTCATGATGAAAGCAGATGTTTGCCTTTCAACACCATCAGAGAATGAATGGCATTTTTTTGCCCATTACCTTTAAAATGTACTTTGTACACCTAGAAGTGTTTCTGATTTTAATAGCAGAAGGATGAAAACCTACTGTTTGTTTTTTTTTATTTCCTGCTTTGTTTTTTTTTCCTGCTCTGTACGTCCAATAAAATTAAGAAGGAACAAGTGTTAAAAATAGCTGGCTAGAACCACGAGATGTGGTGTGGTGAGATTTGTTATATTAATGCCTGGGGTTTTTTAAGAAAATGACCATCCTGGGGAAGACCAAGAGTTGCACTGCAGCCCATAAGTCACCCAAGGCAGGGCGTTTGATTGGAGTCAATTCATTGAGGAGGCAGAGGGATGAGGAGCCAGGGAGATGGGGGCTTGCGGGCGAGCAGAGGCAGCCGGGCTTCAGGCACTGGGTGGTCTGGTGGGGGTGCCCGGCAGGGCTGCCTGGAGCAAGGATGTGCTCCAGGTACCAAAGCCATGGCTTGGCCACAAGTGGTGCTTGTGCATGCAGAATGCTGTTCATCTTCTGCTGTGTTGCTGTTTTCTAAAGGAGAATTGGGCACGCAGGCTAACCAAGCGGCTCAGTGCCCTCCCAGCTGCAGCTGGCAGTTGGTTAACGCTGTTTCTTCCCTGCATTTGCTCTTCCTGCAGGCAATTCCAGTGATTCGGAAGAAGATGACCAAAGCACCAGCAGCACAGAGAGCCAGGCTATGCCCAACTCTCCCAGGGTGCCAGACTCCAAGTCGCACCCGCCGCACATCAGGATGGATATCATCAGGAAGGTGCAGGCCAAGAACACGCAGCGCTATAAGGTGGAATATGACTCGCAGAGTACAGATACACTGAACTTCTCTTCGGAATCCAAGCAAGAGACTGAATATGTGAGTACTTCTGTAGATGGAAAGGCATTTCCCAGTGTGTATATGTGTGTGGTGCATATGGCAAGATAGATACATGAGTGAAACAACGGAGTGCTGGCAATTGTTGTGGCCATTTGGGGCATTCCGGCTGTTCAGCCAGTCAGACTGTCAGCAGGCTGGGCAGATCACGTTTCGGAAATGCAGAGACCTGACACAATGATGTTCACATTGATACACTGATGGTTTTCACCAAGTCATTCCCTAGAGATCAGAAGTTCCTGTTCCTTCCCGTAATTGTCCTGCATGTGTGTGCGTGGAGTTGGGACAGGTTTAACAGTGTCCTCACTAACTTTGCTTGCAAACAGCATTACTGGATTGCAATAATGGAAAAAGGGTGTTTCATGTTCAGTGTCATGGCACTGTGTTTGCACTCCACGGTGCAAATCAGGGATGTGAATTTAGCCTGGTCTGAGAATTAGGATGGTGGCTGATCCATCAGTCGTTTGTATGACCTGCTGAACACCACCTTGTTTGGTGCCCCAGTGCAAAGGCTGTCAGCCACACTGCCTGCTGTGGCTTCCTCCTGACAGTGGGTTCACAGGGCAGCCCAAGTGTGGTGTGTCTGAGGGGAGAACAGCTCCTCCTCCTGGACATCCCGACTGGTAACCCCATGGTTATCCTCGTGCCTGCCTCAGGTGACCTGGGCAGTGTGTCTGGGTATACTTCTGCGCTTCATCAGAACAGTAGTGGTGAGACCAGGCATGGCTTCCCACCTGCAGAAAAGGGTTCTGAAACCCGGATGAGGTGGAGAGTTGTGTCTGGAGAGAGCATGGCCTCCATGAGACAGCTCCACATTGTGTGCCACGGACATTCAGCTGCCTAGGAGAACACTCTAGTGTCTGCCTCCCACCGTGTCCTCCTCCCAGAAATGGGAAGTGCCTACAGTAAAGGAATTAAATTGGGTAGCTCGGAGGAAAAAAGGTCCTGGTCTTACTTAGGATGAGCATTTCACTTGCCTGGTGTATGGCCCCATGAGCAACAGCGCACCAACTTACTGCTGGTGTCTGTACGGGCCAGCAGTGTGTCTATCTGGGCCAGGTGCTTTGGTCAACAAATGCCCTTCCAGCTGTGTCTGCGTGTTGGCTTTTGATACTGATCTCTCTGACTTCAGAAGCCTGCTTCAAAATAATAATTAAAAGAACCCCTGTTGATCTTTTTGTCAGCCTGACTTGGGAGCAAACCCTCCAATGCGTGTGGGTTGCAGCCAGCGTGTCTGAGCAGTCCAGGATTCTTAAGGGACTGTCAATAAGAGCAGCCATGGAAAGCATATGTTTAGAGCTTGTGAGATTTGACAGTGGAGGAAAACCTAGGGAGATTGACAGTGGAGGAAAACCTAGGGAGATTGACAGTGGAGGAAAACATAGGAAAGCAGCAATGGAGGTTTTTTGCCAACTAAGAAATAGAATTGTAAATTCCAGTAGAACCGTGTAGTCCGTATGCTTCCAGGCACTCGCATGAAGGACACTTCACATGAGCAAACCACTTGAAGGTATAAATCTCATTACTTCACTAATTAAAAATCTCACCAAATTAGCTAAAACACTTTAAACCCATGCAAAGGAATTTTTCGGGTCTGTGTTGAAGAAGCGGGCTGGTGGACTGAGTCAGTAGTGTGTCCAGACAGGAGTTTGTGGGCCATGCCTCTCGAATCCTGATCATACTGCTGACACCAAGGGCCTTCTTGGCCTCTGGCAAAACGTGAATCACTCTGCTTCTAATTTTGCAATGGCAAAGTGGGGCTTGTAACGCTTTGCTCCCTACCCCGAAGGGCCACAGTGAGAAATAATTAGTTGGTGTTCGAGACGAGCTTTTAAAAGTGTTTCTGGAGGTTCTTTTTGGCTCGTTGTCCTAGAGCTAATCCTCACTACGCTGTGAGCCTTCTGCAGATGGAGAAAGTGAGGCCAAGGCTGGTGTTCAGCTAAGGGCTGTTGTGCGTAGCCATTCCTTTGTGTGGCTGCCCAGTTCTGTCCAGGTGCAACTGGGAGTTGGTATCCAAAGTTCCAATATTTTTATATATGCATTATGCCAAACTGCTTGTTTTCAATTAAATCCATTCATTTAAGCTTTCAGATCCAGCAGAATCACAGAAGTTGTATGGCGTTGGGGAAAATCTGCCAAGTGGGGTATTCCCAGTTGCCTGCCGCCTTCTCCCGCTTGGTGCAGGGCTGGCTTTTCCAGACCTAAGCTATGTTACATGCCACTGGTTTACACACTGCTTAAGCCTTCCTATAGGTGTATGTGGCTGTGATTTCAACTGGAAATGCTAGGCTGTGCCTCGGCATAGCATAGGGCCTTCAGTGCTTAGAAATTGGCTTATAATAAAGCAGAAAGTCAGGATTTTACCTGTGAATAGCAAAAAGTCAGGATTTTTTTCAATGGATGGTCTGCCTTTGGACATGTCCAGCCACCCCTTTGTTTTAATGGGTTTGTCTGTGTCTGTGCTCCTTGCCCTGTGAAGATGTCATGTGAAAGAGAGCATTTGGGAATGAAGTTTCATCTGTGTTTTCTAAAATGTGCTCGTTAACAGGGTCCCTGCCGTAGAGAAATGGAGGACACTTTAAACCACCTAAAGATCCTGAATGTCTTGAGTCCCAGGGGCTTTCATATTCCAAATTGTGACAAGAAGGGATTTTACAAGAAAAAGCAAGTAAGTACAGAGTCTTGATCATTTCTGTGAGCCCACTTCACCTCCTCTCCATCCTGGCGGGGGGCTCTTGCCAGCAAGGTGCATCACCTCTCACTTGTCAGAGGTACCAGTTCGTTTCCAGTTTTAGGACCTGATCTGATGGTGCTGAGCCTTGTCAAGTGGGGACAGTGTTTTTATTTTCTGTTGATCATGACAACAGATTCATTGGAGAAACTTCATACCTAGTGGCAGGCGGCTGGGCTGGTGTCCCAGATACTAATGCCCTTTGGTTTAAAAAAAGCAGGGCCTCTGCAATAACCCACAGAGCTAAATGCTGCAGCCGCCATATGACTGCGATAGATCAATGCTTGGAATTGTAAATAGCTGCTGCAGAGTTCCTAGAAGAACTGCACCGGGTCGTGTTACACAGGGCAACTTGAGAGAGGTATATATCTGTCTTTTATGTGCTGTGCAGATCGCTTCCCAAATCCAGGCCGTGTTACCATGAAAGTGATACATCTCGTAGTTGCTCTGCAGCGAGGGTGGCTTCTCGGCCACCTTCGGTTCTGGGTTGTGACCTTTCCTGACAAACACAAACCTAAACTGTAGGTATTTGTGCTTTGGTTGGGTTGGGTTGAGCTACAGCAGCATTCCCCATTCAGTGCTGCCCTTGGAGCTCATTCATAACCTGGTGGAGCGTGAGACGTGCCAGGTTCTTTGCTTAGCGTGCATGTCCCATCTAATCCCATTGCCACCTGCCTCCAAATGTGCTTCTTGGTATAATTCCAAAACTTCCTGGATTCAAAAGGTTTTTAAGATTTTCCTTGGGGAAGACCCTCTGTAAGGACAGATTTTGCTTGTGGACCATCTTGACTGTCCCTTTTGGGTTTGCACAAGCCAGCCCCTCTCTGGTGACCCCAGGAGTGGCTGACTCTGTGTTACTATCTAAAGCAGTTCACTGGCTGCAAGGGGGAGACCAACCTTCCACCAGGCGGCTTTATTTTTAGGGATGGCATCTCTCAGTGTTTTGGCTTCCAGCATTCTTAGAAACAGTTTCCCTTTCGGGTACTCCCTGGAGCTCTTCATTAAGCTTGCGGTGTCAGGTGGGGTGTTTGCAGCAGGGGTGAGGTTTCCAGCCATCCCTTCTGCCATCAGCCCGGTGCTGTTTGACCTTCAGTGCGTGCTGCTGAGCTTGTCTGTGGTCCCCGGCTTGTCCTGAGCAGGTGGTGGCAACTCCTCAGTGGGGACAGAGTTTCTTTTTGTTGTCTGGAGTTTTGAGAAGCCCATGTCATTCCTGTCCCACTGCATGTAAGCTAGCAGAGAGCAATGCTCACATCTCGGACAGCTTTGGTCAGAAAATACATCAGGCTAGGACTCTGTTTTGTACCTGTGCCCTGAAAGCACTTGCTTAGCTACCCTGGAACAGCACATCATGTACCTGCATTCAAGGCACACGAGTGTCCTGTAGCCCTTTCCCTTCCCTAGGTATAGCAGAAGACAGCAGATTGGTATTTACTTTGTTCCCTAGATCTTCCTTTCATCTGTGTTCAGACTCGGAGGTTTTTGCTCCGTCAGCACGAAGGCAGTGGTTTGCATGCAGTCTCCTGTGTGTGTGTGTAGTAAATCAGACCCACAGTCAGCACGTATCAAAGTGCCTAACTTCAAAGCATGGCTGCACTTTAAAGTCCAGAGGTAGTTCTGCCACTGAGGCAGGAAAAATGAAATGCAGAGGGGGAAAAAAGTAGGAAAGATGGATAATAGACTTACCTTGTGTAAATGTACATCTTTGCTCCTGGGAGTTGATTTATGAGGATAAGGTGTTGGTACAGAGCAGAGACACGCTGCTGCCCTCTGTGTAGTGTCCATGCTGCCTGGAGGCTTCCAAAATGCTTTAGGAAAGGTTCCTGCTCTATGTGCAACAGCCTGTCGGCTCAGCAAACGGGATCAAGGGGCACATCTCATACCTGGCCAGCCTTGTCAAGCACCCTGCCAGTTCACACAGCTCGAGTAGTCTCAGTGTTGGTTTGAGACAACTCAGGGTCTTGTAGGAGATGCCCCCAAACGCAGCTCGTGTGAGTAATGAAATGCCTTGGAGGGCTTCTCCTGTGAATGAGCCTCAGTCCACCCTGGGAACAGGCCCTCGCAGAGGCCAAAACACAAACAAAATGCAAGCCAGAAATAATGTATCCAAGTACAGAATTAACTCCTAGAAGAAAGCATCCGTTGGAGAAGTGAGTGAGCCTTGCCAGGCTGAATCCACTGCCCGCCAGGCAGCGCAACCGTTGCGTTTGGGTTTCTTCTTGGAGCATCAGCATGTAGCTCCCATGTTTTATGCACCGTGAGTGGGTGTCTAATCTCATTTACAGCATGCTAGGCTATTTTATTCGTTTCCTTTGTTGCTATTATTAGCAGCATTCAATCTGTAATTCAGTTGGATTCTGTTGTGACAACAAAATTCAGAATGATAGGTTAGGAAATGGATGGTGAATCCATCAAAAAGTGAGGGTGAGCTGGGGGTTTTTAGTTTTGGAAGCAACTGCCAAAGCGACTGCCTAGGCTGATGATGTAGGTAGGTGTGTGATGGCAGGAGTCTGGTCAATTATGATCAACCTGGAAACCATTAAAACTCATTCCAGGAGACACTTCATGTTAGTGAAGTGATTCTGCTTCCCTGGTCACCTGCTCTTCCAGTCAAGTTGAAAGCAGTGATTTTTCAAGACATTTGTGGATGTCTAGAAATTGACTTTCCAGAAACAACCAATCATGGAATCATCTATGAGGTTGGAAGAGACCTTCAAGCTCATCCAGTCCAGCCGCCTCCCTACATCACCACTAGCCCATATCACCCAGAAACGAGCATATGTGAATTAACTTTGAGAACATAAATTTATCTGTCAGGTTATAACATGAAAAATATTTCACATAAAAAAAATTATATAACCAGACCTATTAAAATGTAGAATTCTTTGTCTTTAAATCACATGTGTGAGGTTGTGCTATTCACCTGTGGTGTGTAGGTTGTGGAGTAGGTTGATACAGGCACGTTTCTGCCTCAAGCAGTGGAAAAAAGGTTCTGATGAAATTAGAATTATTATATGGGACAATTATTAGAATTGCCCCATATTTGTGTGCTGGAGCCAGGTACTCACCTAAATGTGAGCTGGCACCGTTCCCCTGAAAACGGGGCTGGGGCTGGGCTTGGTGGGAGCCAGAGTGGCCGGAGGTGTCACTGCTGTCTGGAGTCTGTTCTGGGACACCACAGCTGTAGCTGCACGGGGACCTCTGGGCTGACGAGGAATTCAGTGGGATGCCATGTGCCTTGCTGTGCCTCACAAATGCCTCTGAGGCCCTTCTCTGCAGAAGGGAGAGGGGCAGGTGGCGTGGGAGCTGGCAGCTGGTGCTTCTATCAGCAGGAATTGCTGGCTACACCAGTTGGGCAGCTCTCCAGCTTTTGGGACTTCTGAAGTCATACGGAGGAGCTGGGCAGAGCCTTGAAATGTACGTGGAGTGCAAAATTCAGAAGAGTGGGTATTTATGTGTATTTGTTTTCCATATGAAGCGTCTGCCACTGTGTAGGGAATGCAAGCTGGGTGCTTGGGGATAAAAGCGTTGCTTGTGAACCAGGAGTGCTTTACTTTTGGCAGCAGGGCTGAGCAGGCAGTGCAGCATTGCAGGCTGGAGAAGAGAACTTGTTGCCTCTTAGGATGTTATTTTGGCTGTAGAATCATCTAAGGGCTTCATTTTCCAAATGGGTTGTCTAGAAATAATAACTGGTGGTAGGGAGGGTGTTCCTGCAGACTGACTTTGTGCTGTAGTTAATACCCAAAATTAATTGTGCGACTGTAAAAAGCAATCAGAACCTCCAACAACACGAGATAGCTTTAATTGATCATTTGTTTTGAGATGATGCAAGCATATGAATCAGCAGGAGTTGCGTAACGTACTTCATATAGTACTGCTAAAAGGGGAAGCTGTGTTGCTATTATTAGCAGGAGTGTAGTTTCATTGCCAGAGCACCAGGCTGGCAGCCAGAAGTCCTCTGCTCTAATTTGGGCTCCATCTGTGCCTGCTTTTTTGGGGAAAAACAACTCAAGAACTTCTGCCTCAGTTTCCTTTGCTGTAAAACTTAAAACTGTGCAAAGGCTGTTGCCTGTGAATTCCTCGGTTTTGAGCAAGAAGAATTGTGAGTCACTAAATGTCAGTATCACTTAAGCTAGAGTCCAGTCTAATCGGCACCAAAATTGAAGGAAAATTTCCCATTGAGGTCCATGGACCTTGAGCAGCCATTCATAGAAATCCTGGAGAACGCATGCAAGCCCTACTCGGGCTTTGGAAACAATAAATACAATTTGTAAAGCTTACAGTTAAAGATGTAACACATGAAGCCAGTCAAACGGGTAATTGGGAGCTAATTAGCAAATCACTAATATAGCTGGTCTCTCAGTAGGTTTAAACTTCTTCACGCCCTCCTAAAATAAGCTGATGTGTACTTGGAGCTTGATCTCCTCACCCTGCTGCACAGGGCTAATGCAGAAGGGCTGCGAGTTCAGAGAAGAGGAGGCATTTTATTCCTTCTGCATTGGGCTTGTTACTCAAAAACATATCACAGGGGGAGATTAATTTGCAGTTACAGTGATCACCGTTACTTCATTTACTCGAAAATAAAGTAAGATGGAAGCTTGTTCAGAAGTGTGTGCTCTGCTCAGTGAAGACTGTCTGCCCTACCCCATGCTGCTGCAGATCAGCTGGCACAGGCTGTCCCAGGAGTGACCCATATTCACAGCTCTGTCCAAAATACCACCCTTTCACCCGAGGTTTTAAATGGAGAGGGTCAAGCACTTCAGGCAGCATGTGGAGCCAAACATTGCTTGGGAATAGACACTTAGCTTTCTGAGCCACTGCCATACCCACGTGGGAGATGGAGATGTGCCCGTGAGACAGGAGAACAAGCAGTGGAGTGGTAGCAAATACCTGGGTTGCTGTGGATGTGATCTCAGAATTTGCTCTGCTTGCATGATAGCCTTCACAGCATTGAGAGGCACAAGGGGCCCAGCCTGTATCTTCCTTCATGTTGGCAATGCAGCAGATGAAACCCCAGCCTTTGTAAGGTCAGGTGTATTCGTGTCATCGCCGCCTTTGTAAGTCTGTCCTGACTGGACAGACACCTCTGTTGGCATTGGCAGTGAACCCTGTGTCACCTGAGCTAACGTGGGGGCTGTGTCTTGGCACTGAGGTTGGCCATGGCAAGCCCAGTGAGACAACCTGTGTCCTGGGGACACCTCTCTCAAGTGGGTGAGAACTTGTGGGGTCCCAGGGGTTCACAGCATGGAGCTGTGCCCAGGGCTGCGCACCGAATGCGAGCTGCAGCATGTCACCTCCTTCAGGCTGGTTCTGACCAGTTGTGCTTTCCTGGGCAGATCTCACAATGCCTTTTCACTGCATTGCTGTTTCTGAAGAAGTTCAGTGTCGTTGCCTGTGGTGGTTTCAGGTTGGTCAGCATTGCTGGCAAACTCCACCAGGCAACCTTTGAAGCTGACCTAGGTTAAAGACTAGTCTATAAGCAACTTTATTTATAGGAAAATATACATGTAAAGTTCTAGTACCCCTGGCAGTTGTTGAGGTGATAAGTCCATTACAGAAGGATTATCTATATCTGTTAATAAATGTCAGCGATGGTATTGAAATTCCTCCAGCAGGCAGACTCGAGCCAGAGGTGTTCAGTGCCTCAGTGGTGTCTTTGCCTGACTTGCTGTAGCATGGAACCAATCTGTTAACTGTCTTCTCCAAAGATGGCCACAGTCACCAGGCCAGGCCTGGTACTGGAAGGGGGGAGCTGTGCTGCCTGGCACAACAGGGCTCGTAAGGCTGCTTTCTGGTGGTTCTCAGGGCAGTGTTATTACAGAGTAATTGGCCCCAAAGGGGTTGGGAGGTGGAGGAGGTGAGCTTTGATTGTAACACCTTGTGGTGGTGATAAATGCTCCCCTTGGTGCTGTCAGACACAGCCAGGGTATGGAGGGGTGGGTATGGAACGAGCGGGGATCCCTGCCACGCAACACTGAGTGGAGAACACAGAAATAACACTAACACTGGGTTTTTCCCCCCGTTTCAGTGTCGCCCATCCAAGGGCCGGAGGAGAGGGTACTGCTGGTGTGTGGATAAGTACGGGCAGCCACTGCCCGGCTACGACGGCAAGGGGAAGGGAGATGTCCACTGCTACAACCTGGAAAGCAAGTGAGGGCCGGGGCCAGCTCTTGTGGCGCCTGCGCCTGGCCACGGGACCTGGCAGAGCCCTGGGAGGGGCTGGGACACCCTGTGGACTGCCTTGAGTAGGGAGTGAGGAGCTCCTGCGCCGGACGGGCGGCACAGCCCCGGTGGCCCCGCTGCGGCTGCACCCCGGGCTGCCCACGGGCTGTGGGGCAGCTCCGGATCCCCACGGGAACCTGCACTAGTGATACCAGAGAGAAAACAAACCAAAAGGCACTTCAGGATGGATTCAGGGAGTCTCCACTGACTTGGTAAAGAACGACCTGTGACCAATTCGATCCCGAAAGACACTGGTTTTTTATTCTACAGAATTTATAGATTGCAAGCTTGTAAAAGTATCACAACAAAAAAAGCCCCAAGGATTTAAAGGTTAAGCTTTTTTTACAGGTCTGATGGGAAATTTATCTTCACGGGTAAAAGTTTTATAAAAATCTCAAAGAACTTTTTAAAAAAACATATTTCTAAAATAAAGACAGCTATTTTTTCTGTAAAATATATTATGAATATTCTGTTAGTCTGTATTTAATATAATTGTTTTTTAATAAACTTTATTTAAATGTAACATGTGAATACCAAATACTATACAATAATTCTAGTGTATACTTCTGTATGCAAAGAGAAAGTAAGGGTGAGGAAAGATTTACAAATATGTATAGATCCATATGCATACACATTCTAGATAGCAGAAATTAATTTGGAGCGAAGGAAGTATTTCCAGAAGAGATCAAGTTTTGCTATTTGAAGTAACTACAAATACCAATATAATCTTTTTTAAAAAACATTCTTTTTAAATTATTTTATTGGTATTTCCAATGTACCCATCACTGAATTATGCCACTGGAAAGGATAACAGTTGCACTGAAGCTCTCGGTAAAGCCTTCTCCTGTGTCCTTCACTTCAGTCTGTGCCAAAGGGCTTACATTCCCTCCATTCCTTGCTCACACTAATGTAGAATATTCATGCACAAAACTGCCATTACAGTACCACCCTTTCTGTTTGCTTATTTATTTTGAAAGCTGTATCTATTCTGTGTTGTCTTGGTGCACTCTGCCAAAGCACATACTCTGTGTGAGGAACTCCTGTTTAAAACAATGCTGACAAGCTGGGGGATCATGGACATGGGTGCTGAGACCCACGCGCTTCGTTTGTGCTACACACAGTTGTTGCTTGCTTTGACTTTGGTAGAAATGATTTGCCTGCATCTAAGCATGGAGTAAGAACCATTGGGTTTAAGTATTTAAACCAGCTGTCTGCAATGATGTTATATGTTCTTTGAATTGGAAGAGAAGTGATACTTGGTTTTGTTCTGTGATGCTTTTGTATAAGGAAGACTTTGGCAACATTCTCTTCTTTTGTTGAAGCTGATTGTTTACTGAACACCGTGCCAAATTCTGTATGTCAGTGAGCTCTGGATAAGGAAGGTGGCCTGTTACGTGTAACATCTCTCTGGAAAGTAATGCCGTATTTTGTATATGTATTTATTTATATATTTTATATAAATATTTTATATATTTATATAAATATATAATATATTCTTATATGTGTCACTATAAATGTTTGGTGTCGCTGTAGAACAAGAAGCCGTCAGCACTGTAATTCCCTGCTGGGTTGGGGTCTCTGGAGGCTGAGGGCAGTGGGTTTCCAGTCGATAGGGCCAAGCATTGTGCTGACAGGGGGGAGGCTGTGGGGCCGAGGAGCTGCTTCCTCCCCCACCCGATGGGTTACAACCACCCTGGTTCCTGACAGCAATGCCAAATGTCGTGAAACTCTGACGTGGGAAGGGGTGAACGTGCAGCTTGCCGGGACTGAGACAGCCAGTCACAATAAATCAGGTGCTTAAAGCCTTGCCCTGGAAAGTATTAGCTGAGCAGCCCCGTGTGCATTCTGCACTTATTCCTGATTTCTGTCTAATGGAGTGAGTCCACATCATCATCCAAACTGAAATTTTTTAACCATAGAGTAAGGAAAAAAAGTACACGTGAGGTGATGCTTGCCTCAGGCTAATAGAGATCTCCTGGCAGATGGTTACAGAAGGCTTTTTAAGGTGAAGATTTATTGCAATATTTTTACTGCTAATGCAAATGTAATGCCTGCAAAGATTTGTTGGCAAAAAAAATAAATGCTGGGCCTTTTTTTTTTTTCTTTAAAGTTGTAAACTAGTTCCTTTCAAATAATTTCAAAGGGGGAACAAAGTTATATACACAGCAGTGTTTGGGCACGTAACCATTGGTATGAAAATAATGGTTGCATTAATGGAAGTTAGTATTTTGCCTTTTTTTTTTTTTTAATCACTATCTCATGAACCTTCTGAAAAACAAAAGCAGCTTCTTACCAAAAAAGTCAGACAGTTACCTTGCAAGCCACGTTTTGCAGTATGCAAGAAATGTTTTAAAAGCCTGTGGCAGCATTTCTGATCAGTGTATTTTGTCAAGTTTTAAAGCTTTTCTATGTTTTGCCCTACCATTAAAAACAAACATAGAAAAAGCTGTCTTGTAAAGGTCCTTAAGTGATACTAAATTATCTAATCTGTGCAGAGCACCAACTGTTTTTTAAAGAATGCTGCATCTCAGGGAACTCAAACTGACTGAAGCAACCAGTCTGTCAAATGAATTATTTAAGAAATTGTATTCACCTCCTTTAGTGGTACTGTTGGTCTTTGATATGTAACAGAGAAACCATAGAGCTATACGAGAAGAAAAAAAAGTTGTGTGGTTGTGCAGATCAGTTTGGTTATTTTACTTCCAACAGATGTCTTTAAAACAAAGGCTGTGTCTAGTAACAGCCAAAAAAGCCCCAGCCCCCTCACCTGTAATTTTAAACTCCCCCCTTTTCAGAAGTTGTCTTTTAGATGTGTTTTTATGAGCCCGGTTGCTTGCACCAGTATTGGATACTCCCAGTTGTCTGATGTTCGTGGCAGCTGGCATTCTTGGTGTGAAATGCAAAATAACACTATTCCCCCCATAAAAATAATCACTCTTTAAAAGACTCAGCGGTGGCTTTTTCCTTTCTGCTTTTTGTTTGGGTTTTTTGTTTCTTTGGTTTGTTTGTTTTTTATAACATCCCTACTTCTATGAAGACAAGGGGTCAATTCAATGGATGAGTTACTTGTCATTCAAGGATATTTCTCATGGCTGTGGGAGCCAAGCTGCAATTCAAACACAAATATTTGTGGGCTGCATCCAAGCAGCAGAATGTGAGCAGCACGAAGCAGATGTGTGGGTCATTATCAGTTCAGGGGAAGGTGAACCTCCACGCACAGGTTAGAAATGTGGTTCTGCCCAGAGCTGCAACGAGTGGAGGAAATTTGGTGGCACAGATGGAACTAATGCATTAGAAAAATGCCTCCTGTTTTGGTGCCTTCACTGCCTAAAGCCCAGGTGGTTCACTTCTTCAAGCCAACATTCATCACTTTTTTCTTATCTTTAACAAGCTCTTTCAAGAACCTCAGGTGATCTGGCTGAACATTATGAAGTCTCAGAAGAATCCTTGTAACTGCTAACATTTGCACATCAAATATTTGCATGGGAAGGCACTACAAAAGCCTAATGTATGCGCTGCAGAAGTTGCTAATCTCTTTGAGCATATTTCATCTCTAGATGCTACACGGGTACCATATGCAGCCCAGACTGACGAGGTAAGTATTTATTTTAGCCGGTGTAATGAATAGTTGCATAAATCCCTACAGCTGACCAGAACACGAGCTGAAGCAGCCTGCAGGCAGCTCTATTATCTTTTGAGCTATTTGGGAAAGTTCCCTTTTTTAATAGACCTACTGTGCTATAGTCTTTTGAGCTCAGAATATCCTTTTCCACCTTCTTGGCATGCCTGCCCTTTGGGGCGTAATGTCAGCTATTTGTGCACCGGGGAAGGAGGCTTCAATGAATACCAAAGCCACAGAATTAATTAGCTCTTAGTACAGTCTGAACTTTTTATGACTAAATTCCATAGAAACCTTAACACAGCATAATTCTTTATTGGACTGAGCCCTAAATTTAAGTAATGGTTTTACAAACCTTTTGGGAAATCATTTTTTGGTATCTCTAGTTGCTCTCTGTGTAAGCAAGGATGGCTCCACAGAGATTCTACTTACTAGCAAAAGTATGAAAAGTGCTGAGCAGTTTTGCTGGATGCCAAAGCACGTTAGTATTCAAAATGAAATGTTTATATAGGTAGCTGCTTCGTGCGTGGTCCTGCTGTGCCCTTAGGGACACTTCACATCTATTAATTCCTATCAGAAGAATATGCTTGCTTCCTACATTAGAAAGGGCCCCTTCTTCCCCCACTCCTTCTTTTCTTTCTGAGAGATCCAACAAGGGTATCAGTATATTCCAAGGGCAAGCTTTTTGTGGTCAGTGCCAGTATTGCCTTCATCTGAAAGTGTGCAAAATTCATTTTGTTTAGGGCCATTAAAAGAGAAGTGTTTTGGTATTCCAGTGGTACCTGGGTATCCAACTGGAAAGTATTTAACCTTCATTTGATTTTGGAGTCTCTGTCCTTGGAGGTATTCAAAAAGCTACCTGGACACGGACGTGAACAACTGGCTTTAAGCGGTTCTGTTTGAGCCAGGGGGTTGGACCAGGTGGCCTCCAGAGATTCCTTCCAAACCTCAGCCATCCCGTGATCCTATGAACTTGTCAGGAAGTGGTGGCTTGGTGTCTGGAGTTCAGGCACATGAGATTGTCTGCATCATACAACACATAGATTGAGAAGAAGTTACATCTTTTTCTGATAAAAGGGAAATTTCCTGGTAAAATGGCAAGTAGCGCAAATTTGTTGCTCACCAGAAGAAGTTAGTTTTAAAACTCTGCATTTTGTGTATTATTTCTTCCAGTTCATATTTTGCAGCTGTAGAGGCATGTATGTCAGCCTTACAGAAAATCCCACTGTAAAATCCTGTGCTTTTGCTTTTGCCCTGAACATGTATTTAAAAATGCAAATTACTTCAAGGCTGAAAGTTGTGGCTCAAAGAAAACTGGAGCCCAGGTATTAGCAGAAGCAAAGGGTAATGCTCCAAATCTCAGTTTATCCTTGCAGAATGCACGTCCTGCTGCACTGTGTATCCTGGCTTTCCACGTCTGCTGACCTATCCAAATTCCTTAAGAGCCTTTCTCTGTCATGGCTAATTTCACCCCACTGCTCTCTCCGTGAGTGGGGATGGGAAGAAAGGCAGCCAAGTTATTGCTGCAGAGAGCAGCTGAGATTTCCTCCAGAAAGTTTTGTGAAGCTGGAGAAAATGTCATCGAGAAGGAGCACTTCCACGGCCACACGTGGTGGGTAAGACCTTCCAAAAGGAGTGGTGAAGGGACTTGCTTAAATGAGCTGGGCTGAGCGTGCAGTTCCCTGCACGTTGAGGGCTCAGCTGCTGAAGCAGCAATAAACAGAAGCCAGAGGCAAAGAGAAAATGTGAAAGGAGATTATGATACAGCCAGCATTTGCTCTGGGTCTCCAGAGACGTCCCACACTGAGATGTTTTTCCAAGGAACCTCAGCATCTACACATCAGCCCGTTGAACTACGGTCAGTGAGACAGAAAAAAATCACGTCCTTATGCAATGAAAAGCCTCAGTGCAGGCACAAATGGGCTGCTCTTTGTCAGCTTGGCAGCAGTTGGAGGAGACAGGGCAGGAGGGAGGCTGCCCGTGCTGTGTTCTGCAGAGCAGAGCTGCAGCAGGGAGGCTCTCGCCTTCGGGAGCCGTGGGTGGGGAGGAAGCACCAAGGAGCCAAGCCTGCATGCAGCCCTGCCTTCCCCTGCATGCCCTGGTCTCTGGGTGCAGTTAGGATGTGTTCATTTGACCTCGCCCCAAGCACCCACGAGCACTCCCATGGGAGGCTGCCCCTCTCCCTCAGCCCTTGCTGCAGCTTACTTGGACATGAACTTTGAACCCTGGGGAGGAGGCAGGTCAAGGGAGGAGGGAAGAAAGGAAAATATAATAAAGCCCTTGTTTGTGTACAGAGCTATGGTCAGAGCTGTTTTCATTACAGAGTGCAAGGACTCCTGCTCTGCTGCAGTTGCTTTTGGTGCTTTCTGGTAATACAGAACCAACCGGCTGTGCTACCAGCAAATCCTCTCCTTCTTTGTCCCCTCACGCCTTCTCCTAGATGTGACTAGGTAATATGGGGTGACATGCAGTAAGAGAAGCCCTCCACTTGCCCCAGTTCTGCTGCTGTTGCTCACTGTACACCATCTATCCAAGCCTTAGAGATGGTGAATGTGATTGATACACACAGCCAGGTGTTCGCTGAGATGCTCGTACCCCGCTTCCCTGGGCAGTCTGAATCCCTGCCTGAGTCTTGATGCAATGTACAAGTACATAAACAACTGATCCATAAACATGAAATGTTTCAGCAAACAGGAAGCCTGAGACTTGCCACCAGTGCAGCCTGGGGAGGCTGTTCAGGCTAGTGGTTCATCAGTGAAGTAACAGCTGAGGAAAAGTAGTGTCACTTCAAAAGTGATGTCTAAAGACAGACACATGACTTGCCCATTTGATGTGCCACATGGGCTGAGAATCTACCTTGGAATGAGTCACTTGGATCTTTTTTTTATTGATACTTATGATGATGATGATGATGACTTGGGCAAGGTGGTGTTCTGCAACAGCAAGGCAGTGGTCTGAATAGAAGAATAATGTTTCTAAGTTTGCAAAGCCAGTGCTGCCAGACTGCAGCTAAAGCACAACCATCTTTGCTTCTGTCTTTGCAGAGAACTGCTCTGTTTCAGCATTTCCTTGGGGCTCCCACGCAGTGTCTGACGCTGTGGGAGCTGAGTGTTTCCCAGAAGTGCAGTAAATCCTGTGACAAGCCTCTGCCACGTGCCATTCTTTACCATCCCACTTTTTTTTTCTCCTTGAGGAAAGCAAGCTGTATGTGATGTATTTTCTGTTCGCCTTTTCATTCTGTGATGTGTTTAGGACTCTCATTAGGAAGTGCAAGGCGAAGGAATATATTGTTTCTGGAAAGGAAAAGGCTCAATTTTGACACGCTCAGTATCTGCTCGAGCTTTGGGCTGGCTCTGTAGAAAGCTGCTCCCTGCCTGAGTTTTGCCTTTGCAGAGCACTTGTTCTTATGGCAGAGAAGTGACAGAGATGCTGATCAGCTTTCAGGATCAATGTTGGCTGCCTTCCAGCCCCGTTTTCTTTGTCTCCTCCTCTCCCTCCCCTCGCCTCCGAACGTGTCTCTCCACACCCTAAAGTGAGGAGCAGAACCGACTCTGTGTGAGCAGAGCCCAGTGCCAGGTGCCTGTGGGTTGTCTTGCACAGCTTTAGGGGAAAAGGAGGGTAGGAGATGGAGTGCAGGGGGCAGTGCCCTCGCTCCTGTGCTGTGAGCATTTTGCAGCCTGCAGCAGGCCAGGGGCAGGAGGAGGCACGGCTGGAACAAACCCTGTTTGGCAGGAGGCAGCACAAACGGGGTAGGCAGGGTGCTCAGGTAACGGGAACCAAGGTGCTCACCCAAGACCTTCCCACCAATTAATGTGTTTTAGCTAGGGTAGGAGGAGTACAAGGAGGTGTGAAGGGAGGGAGCTGAAGTACTGAGGAATGGCACATCCCCTTTACACCCCCAGCCGTGTGCCAGGTGACCTGAGCTGCTCAGAGCATCCTGCAGCACCAGCCCTGCTTCCCCAATCATTCCCACCAGGCTTGACTTGCCAGCACGGGTAGGAGCACTGCAGGCACACGCTGAAGCCAGGATTGCCAGCTCCTGTGAGCCAGAAAAGGAAAAGAAAAGAAAATTCCCACGTCTGGCACTTGCTGACTCCCACACCAGTCTCTCCATGGACAAAAGCAGCTCGAAGCCGACAGGGCAGGCACTTGCTTTCTCTCTTCTCTGCAACCACTGAGCTGAGGGAACAGGCTGGGAAGGGAGGGGAAATGCATCCCAAGCCCCCTCCTCTGCTTTCAGCAGAAAGAGTAAGGCTGGGCTTCCTCCAGCCTCCCTTGTACCACCTTGGGCTTTACATGCAGGAAAGGCTCTTTCCAGGCTTGACGTTATCTTTTAACCACCTCCTCCTGCTGCCTTGGACTCCTGAGCAGAGGGAGGCACCCAGCTCCCCTACCCGGAGAACCTTGTGATCGCTTCCCTTGGGGGCTGCTGCTTTGCCCAGGGAAAGGCTCACAGAGCACAGCCAGCAGTGGGGAGCACGGGAGAAGGGCAATGGGGTGACGGGGGCACAAGAAGAAAGCTCATCATGGGGAAATGGAGATAGGAGTCGAGGAGGCAGCTGTGGGAGGGGTGTGTGTTCCTCCACGCTCCCACCTACACTCTTCCTCCCCCTGGGCACAGTAACAGCAATTTGCCAACTAAGCTGTAGCAATAAATACTTAAAATCTCTGCCAATAGACTTTTACATTTTTGATCTGTTTTAAACAATACAGAAAACAATTACCAATTAAAAAACCCATTGTAAAATGCTGAACACCAGAAAATTCTCGTTTAGATCACTTTGTAAGCTAGAACAACCAAAATAACATTTATAGGGAATTTCGGTTTCAGAAGAAGCAGGAATTCATTTTTTTTCTCTTCTTTTTACAAGGTGAAAAATTTATGAAAACTGCTAAATACTTTGGTCCCCACGCTCCCACCTATGCTCTCCCTCCCCCTGTCCTGCTGAGGCTGGACTGATGCACGGGGGGGGACACAGAAAGCACGAGGTGGGCATGGTGTAGAGGACCTCATTCAATAGCTCATCTTAAATAACATGACAGTGGAAACAAATACCTTGGTATATAACCAAGGTTTAGACTGCCTTCTTTAAGAAATCGAAATGGAGGTGCTAAAGCAACATGAACAAAACTGGTTTTAAATGAGTTTCTAAGCAAGTTGTCTGCTGAAAGGTATTTTTTTAATTCAGTTGTAAGTCTATAAATACATAGTACAAAAACGCAAGTTTACAAGCCACTTTTCCCAATCGAGTTATGCCATTTGAAGTTTTAAGTAGCAACATAAGCTGCATACATTTAACAGCAATAATATTTAGTATTTACATATAAAGTTATGAAGTGTTTGAGGATATAAATTAATAACAACACACACAGACAAAACCACACGTACTGTGAAATAAATAATTCAACAGCTTTACATAGGAGGGTATCTATAATATTATACAAACAAAATATACAGGACTATAGGACTTGATCTTGCAGCTGCTGCCACTTGAGCATCTGAGTAATCCCAGCTGCTTTTGGGGCTGTGCACATGCTGAAAATCAGGTGCACAACACTACTTTACTGAGATGGCTCTTGACTGCCGAGACCAGCCCCACGGAAAACTGGGTGTGAAGGCACATGTTCAGCTTCTTTCCTGTGAGCTGAGGTACTGCTGGCATTCGGGGTCTCCTTTCACCTCTGGAGATCCAGGGATTTTCCTCCCGTTTCTGGGATGGACACACCAGCACCCGGCAGACTCTCCGTCCAGCGAGGTCTCACACTGGAATATTGTCAGCAAAACAGAACGCAGAGTAAGTAACCGTGAACCAAAGATGAGCTGTGAGATGCTGCAGGCAGAGGTGCTGGGCAGAGCTGGGGCGCCAGGCGGGGACCTGCCCTGCATGGACTTGTTTTGGATGCAGTGGTCCCTGCTCTGACAGCACCTCTGAGCAGTGCACTTGGTTAGGGAGCCACCACCCAAGCCCAGCTACCACCATGGCAACTCCAGAGCCAAGAGTTGCCCACTCCTTAGCAAAGAGCAAACGGCAGTGTGCTCCAGCACGAGCAACCAGGGGCAGGCAGAACATCCCAGCTGGCAGGGCGAGGGCAGTGACTGGCTGGGCTGGTTCTTCACTCCAGGGAGCAATGGGTGGGATTGTGCTTGGGGAGGGAGCTGAGCAGATTTCTGTTTGTGCCTGATTAGATCCCGGGTCACAGTGCCTGTGAGTCACACGGTGGTGCCATGCACAAGATCTAGGAGGCTCGGTGACATGGGTCTGTGCAGAGCTGCTAAATTTGTGTGCGTGCCCTGTGGTTACGGGGTGGGGCTCGGGGGCTGGAGCTCTAGCTGGGTTTGCAGAGGACTCTCCATGCAACTTGCAATGGGCTTTTTTGAGGCTGTAATGTAAATGAGCATGTAGCATAATGCACAGACACCAGAAATCAGTACTTTTTTTCTGCAAAAAACGGCTAATTTTGCTCAGGAGAGATTTTTTGCTCAGTGTGAGTTTTTCGTGCGAGCCTGCTTTCTCCACAGTGATTATTGTATATTCAATGGGCTCTGTGGGCAGTGTGGTACATGTTATAAATTGATGTGAACTGGGAATGTGCTAGCAAATCAGGTACATGAGCTCGATTTGGCCTGGGAGCAGATAGGGTTAAAAGATTTTGAAGGCCTTGTGTGCACCTGTTCTGTGAGTGGAAAAGCCCCCATTGCTGTCAGCCCACAGGCTTTTAAAGAGAAGAAGGACAAGCCATCTGCTGCCACTGCTAAGCACCCCTGTTCCCACAACCTGCTTTTCCAGCAGCTGCGGAGCCGTGGCTCTGGGAGCAGAGAGCTGGGACAGGGCTGGGTGTCAGGCTCAGCTGAAGCAGACAGGGGAAGACGCACGTACCTGTTTGCTGTGGTAGAATCCGTTCTTGTCGCAGTTGGGCAGGTAGAACTTGTAAAGGTCCCCCCCACTCCTCTGCTGCGCCTTCGCCAGCTTGTACAGGGCTCTGTAGAGCTCCTTCTGGCAGGGTCCCTGCAGGAAACACCACACAAGGTCACGGAGAAGCCAGCTGAGCTAGAAGCCATCAGTACAAAGCCAGCACAAAGCTGAAAACATTTATTAACCATAAAACCTGCACCAGCTGTGTGGTGTCTAGTCTGTCTTTGCTTCAGCAGGGGCACAGCCAGAAAACCCTGGTCTTGCTCTTAGGTCTTTGTTTTGAATCTTTGGGATGGTTTCCTGTCCTCGGAAACATGAGGATTTAAGTCCTCCAATTGCCACACAAGGAAATTGAACCTGTGCTAAGTAAACACTTTGCTGCTCGGAGGGTACAGTGTCTGCTCTTGTGGGGAGGTGCTCAGCAGGAGGCTGCTGTACGTGAGAGCAGCCACGTCCCTGGGCTGCCATGGCCCCTGCTGTTGATGTATGGAGAATAGATGCAGGACATAGAGAGACGGTGTGAGAACAGACAGCTGAGTGCTTGTTATCATCTGTGAAGGACAGCCCTGTGGCCAAAGCAGGATGGGGGGCACCTCTGTGGCTCCCAGTCCCAAAGTGCCTGGAGGTGGGGATGAAGAACTTCTGTGCAATAGTCACCATTTTCACTATTTGCTCCCTTCCTTTTCCAAAGCCACAATAGCTGCGTATCAACAGCACCTAACACGTTTACATGAGCGAGAGGGGAGGAGAAGTGGCTAAACAACCATCTTTACTTCAGAGCGAGACAAATCACACGCTCTGCTTTAGCAAGACCCCCCATGTCAGCCCCTCACATGAGCAGTTGGTGGGCTTATCTGTGGCTCCGGGTGAGAAGAGCAGAGGCTTAAACATGGGGACTGGAGCTAACAGAGCTTACATATAATATTCCAGACCGAATCAGTGCTTAGGTCCTGTCCTGGATGTGCAATGAGGCTCCCTCGGGTGGGGTGGTGGTTAGCAGGTTTTTGCTATCTGTTTCATTTTGTGTGTGAGCATCATGGAACTGGGGTTCGGTGGTGCCCAGCTCCGTGCTGAGGGTGTGCTGGCTGCCCGGACTGGTCCAACTGTGGTTCTCTGGTGCCCTCAAGTGGAACTGAACCTGTTTGCAAAGGCTCCGCACCCCCATCACCCACTGTGTTGAAGGTACAAACTCACTTTAATTGCTGAGCTTCTGGATTTTGACGTTTACCTGATGGTTTTTCCTTGTGATTAGAAAGAAAGGCGTTTTGGTTTGCCTTGGTGTTTCATCAGTGACTGTATGTAAGGACTCCCTTTTATTTCACTGAGCACTGGATCACTGACAAATGCCTTTTATTTTTAACTAAAACACAAAAGGAGCCCAAGATTTTAATGCGGGCTCCTGGAAAGCAAAGGCCCGTGTTATGAACTGGTAGTGAAGGCCGAGGAAGACTCGGCCTCTGCATGGTCTGCATAGGACACATCTGATGCACACGTGTGTTCATTGCTCCTGCCATTCTGCCTGTCCCTCAAGCACCTGGTGACAGCATCCCGAAAGCCTGTGTGCTGGCCGACCCAAATACTGACATCCCAGTGTTGTTGCTAGAATTTCATGGACACTTTCATTTCATGTTCTGAATCAACAGCACCTCCTGAAACGGTCCCCGAAAAGTTCACAAAGAAAACCCACCTGCTCTTTCCACTTCTTGAGTTCAGATATCCTCTTTGCTTTCATGTTTTCGTAGGCAGTGATGGCGTTCCAGGGGACGGGTTTGTCCTGGCCTATGGGAAACAGCAACTGGTAGCTCAGCAGCTGCTCCTGGGTCATCTCAGTGCTTTCCAAAGGCATCTCTTCAGGTTCCATGGAGTCTGCAAAGGAATGATGATATCAAGGTGAACTTTTGCATTCATTTCTCCAAGTTACAAAGTAAAGAAAAAGAAGAAAAATCAACCCCCCAAAATAGTATCTAAGACAGCTCAGTTACAGGAGCTCTTGCAGGAGCAATATGTGCATGCACATGTGCAGCACATCAAACTAAACTTTTGTCATAAATTCATGTTAGGATGCATCAGCTGTTCTCTAACAAGCTGGTTGTTTTATGATCCTTCGTAATCACTCTGAACCCAAAGAAGGAGGGAGGGAAGGAGGGAAGCTTTTCAACTGCAGGACGCTTAAACACTCAGTTTAGTCCCTGTTTTCTCCTCTTCCCACCTCCTCACAAGAGCACAAGATAAACTTCACTTACTGCCACCAGTGGCCATTGTCACTTTGAGCCAACAATTACTGTTTTTGTAATGCTACTGAGTTCCCTTAATCACCGCGGCATGACCATAGCAGTAGCGATTGTGACCATAAGGACAATGAACTGTAAAGCAATGAAATAGCACTGTGGAGGTTCCTGGCCATCACACAGCACGAGCTGCTTGCCATGACTTGTTGCTCCAGGGTAGCTCGGCTAGCACTGCCCTACTTCAGGCACGTTTTATTCCTGAACTGCAGCCAGGCACAAAGCCTCTTTAGGTCTTTTCTACCTCGGTCATGACTTTGGGGACAGACATAAACGAAGTCTAGAAGACATTTGTCACTCTCTGGTTACTGCTTACTACCGAAGGAGAACTTGCTCAGGTTGTCCTGCCCCGTCCCATCACTGCGTGTCAGGGGGTCCCTGTGGCACAGCAGCCGCTGCGAACGCCTCCTGGCTCCGCACCCGCACACGTCCCACCCCGCACAGGTCAGAGCACGCTGTCCTGGGACCCGCAGCCCACCTGCCCTATTTTTCGAAAGTTTGTTCTAACTCCGCTCCTTTTCCCCTGCTCCCGATGCACAAAACCCTCGGGGCTCTCCCTGGCACCAGGCGCATCCCTCGTTC
>VZRW01004444.1:433476-528574 GCA_013398125.1 Aegotheles bennettii | reverse complement strand
CAAGCCCGTGTTTAATCTCCGTCATGTGGCCGCAGGTTAGGAGGACACTGACACACCGGAGAGGAGGCCCCGCGAGCAATAAAGCCATCAGGGTCCTGCGGCCACTGCACACCCGCACGTAGAGTCCTGGCGTTCACCTCGGGAGCGGCTGCGCGGCCGGCGCTGGGGGCACCTCCCGGCGCGGGGCTCGTCCCGCTCCTGTTGGGATGGGGATGGGGATGGGAATGGGGGGGGTCTCGGTCCCCAGAGCACGCACCTGGGGGGTGCAGCTTCCTGCCAAACGGGCCAGAAGTACATCAGATACCTGCTTTCCTGCCTGTCCCCTTATCTTCTCCATCTCCTCAGACATCACCTGAAGAATAAAAACAATTCTCCTTTGCATGCAATGGTTGCCACCGCAATAAAAGCAAAATATTCGAAATTCACTGTGCTGAACAGGTTATTTGCAGTTTGTACTCAGCTTGAAATAGCAAATTCCAGTGTCAAGTCATCTAATGGTGCATGATTTGGGGTTGGTTGGGGGTTTTTGCGTTTGGTTCTCTTTCGTAAATACACCATTTCTGTGAAAGAACATGAAGCAGAACTGCAGAGCATTGTTTAACATTCTGTTATTCACTCTTCTTCTTCTGGTATTGATGCCAAAGGTTTTATTTATAACTTATTTTTAACCCCCTATATTCATAACTCGGCTCATGAAAGTGTTCTTACTGGCTGCAGACTTTTACAACTTGAGACATTTTCCCTTAACTACTTCCTATATATTTATTTTTTTTTATAATTCAGGTTGTTTTAAGGATCACTCTCTGAACACATTAAAGAGAGCAGCCCTCAAAACTCAAAGAAAAAAAAACCAACTACAAATGAAAAGTAGGCCCGGTTGTAAAATGACAAAGACCCAAAGAGCTCATATACATTTGTGTATGTGCATGTGTGTATTCATTCAGTTCTCTGTGTGTGTCTCTGCTGTTGGATAGCTTTGTGCAGACAGAATTGAGGATCATTCTGTGATCATCACTGACTGCTTAACAGGAACTGCCTCCCCCTGAAATGATGGTGCTCCACAGGGACTGCCACAGACCTGCCTGCAGTTCTTCCATCTTTAAAAAACCAGGATGTAAACCGGGAGGAAACAGATTTAATGATACACCTGAGATGTTCTCTAAAAGGATTTTATAACTCATCACCATCCTTGTTAAGTAACTAGTTCTTTAAAGACGCTTAATGCAAGAACAAAGTCCTATGCCACAGAACTTCCGTTAGTTCCAGGAGAACCTCATCCTTCCAGAGCACCAGCATGTTTCCAGGTCTTTGGCATGTTTTTCATTGCTGTGGGGCAGCTGGCAGTATCTGAACTGCCCAGGCAATTCCTGGCCTTCTAGAAGCCAGATTTTTTCTCATTTACCCAGCAAGTTAAATAAAATATAAACAAAAAACCCCCCTAGATTATAAAACATTTGGAAGGTGTTTTTGTTTTGTTTCCTTTGTGATTGCACGTCAACTCTAAATGATGGCCCAGCCTTTTGTCCCTTGCTGTCTTTTGTACAGTCAAACTGAGGAAACCTCTGGCTCTGCCAAAGCAGACTTTGTGAGCAGATGTTCTCCTGCACAAAAGGTAGACCGGTAAAAACCAGTGCCTTCATATTTCATTTCTATAAATGTAATGAACGTCCATCAGAACAGGTTATGATAACACAGGGCAGCATCAACCAGGGCAGCATCAAATGCCTTTGTGTAGGCTGTGGGACATCAATGAAGTGGGAGCAGTGTATATGTTTATGTCGGCTCCGTCTGATGTAATACTACAACTCATCCCCCAATCTCCATCGCTGACCCTGACATTGCTTTAAAGAACACAAACAGATAAGAGTCAGGAGGTTAAAAACATCCCTGATGTAAAGTTGTGTTTACTGAAGACTTTTGACGGTAATTTTTAGGTGTTTCAGCTGTTGTCCCCTAATTTAAACCACTTGCTGAAGGACACCACGTGAATCCTAGGCAAGGGTTACTTTTCTACAAGGTTTTTCCCATTGGCTCCTCAGTAATTCTTAGCCAATGACCTCACTTTACATGTTAAATAAAGTTTGGTTGTTGTGTGGTTTTTTCTCTTTAAAGCCACACGGAGTGACTCATAGAACATAAATTTTTATATAAGTTTGTGAACGAGTGATCTTTATCCTCTAATCTACAAAAATTCACACGACTTGCCAAATAATTTCCTGCTGGGACTGCTTCTCTGAATGTGTCTAAAAACCCCCCAGCCAACCAGTGGAATATCCTTGTTGTTTTTCTTTAGGTAAGAAACTAATCCTGAATTTTAAGCTTAATATCCAAAACTACTGTGATATACACAGACACACATATTTGTGTTTCATCAAGCATATGAAGAGAAACAGCTATGACAGAAACACAAAAAGAACTCGTCCCTTCCCTGTCATTCATGCCCTATCAAAAACACTGTGTTCCAGCTGTATGGATTATTACTGTACATTACATGGATTATTATGATTTTTTTTGCCCAAGCAATTGGCAATGCTTAGGTTATTGATGAATAATTTGATTCAGGCATTTATTTATCGTTTGTTGTCACTTTGTGGAAATGCCATATGCCATGTGGTATTTTTCTGTTCTGCTTGGATGGGCGTGACTTTGAGAACTGGGTTCTGGATGTAAGTGATGGGGTGTCCTGAGTTTGTGTTGCACTAATATTCTCTAACTTTTGCAGACTGATGTTTGCCATTTTTTCCCCCCCAACAATTAGTTTTTCTAGAATGTGGAAAATATTTTAGAAATACCTAAAAGTGCAGAAACTCTGGTAAGAGGAGAAAAGTGAGAGGCTGTCTCATGGCAAGTCTAGCTAGGGAAGCCTATGGACTTTCTGCATCAAATTATGGGTCATCAGGTTCAAAAAGAGAGAGGAAAAAGTAATTTCTTTCCTGGGTGGCACCCAAAGTGTTTGGGCACTGAGTAAAACACCCTGTTCACAATGTCGTGCATGAATAGCCCAGCCAGGTATCTATGTTATAAGAACTGTCAGCTCTTCTGGCAAGACAGGTTTGAGTGCTCTTTTGGTAATCACACCTTGGGCTAGATGCTCCCACGCATCACTCCCACGTGCCATGACCTGACAGCACCAGTGTGAGTTTGTCCAGCTGAAGAAATAACCCAGAAACACTTTTGCAAGAGGTGAGGTTGAAGGCACACTGCAGGGCACGAGCTCCTGTGTGCAGAGTAAGTATAGAAAGGCTTCTGCTTCACCCCTCTAGCATTGCCAACCCCTGGGAGGGGGTTCCCTGGGACCAGCCATGGAAATGAAGGCTTTTCAGTGCTTATCAGAGCGAGCTGTAGCTTAGCAGAGACTTCAGAAGATGTGAGTGAACCCTTCAGCACTGGCTCCAGGCACCTGACCTGACATCAGTTATTTATTCTGTATCTTCTGTCTGTATTCTTTAGCCACCATGCCTCTCCAGCCCAAGAAAGAGCACCACCAAACAAGCAATGTGCCCTTGGCTGCAGCCCCTGAGGGCTGTGGGCACGCAGGACTTGAGTCTCCAGCCTGCACCACCATTAGGTTTTCACTTTTCTTATGTGGTTGATATCTTATGCTGATAAAGGAAAAGGTCAATTCCCCAGAGATCTGCTCTAAAAGCAATTTAAATATTGTAGGGCTTTCAAATACATATTAAGGCATCTCACATGAAGGACAGTTTGAGACAGTAACAGAAAGCTACTGCTTGCTGTAGTGTCTGGGTCTGCCGCATGGGCTGAATGCTAGGATGCGTGTGGAACAGCCCTTTCCTCCCCAGACTAATGCATGGCTTTCCAGGAACGAGCCTCCCCACGTGCAGTAGAGAGAAAAGTAGGCATTAATGATGGGGAAAAAGTGAGATCCAGCCCCAGACCAGGGGCATCATGGTCACAGCCCGTTACACAACTCAGAGGAAAAGTGTCCATGGGGCCATGGCTGACAGGAACTCATGGACATGGGTTTATACCTCATCAGTGCACCAGTGGCTGTTCTCTTTCACAGCAGAGAGGCTGGATTTTTAAACTCAGAAATGGAGGAGCCCCTGGTATTTCAAACCCCTGCTCTTCTGAGGCCACGGTGAGACTTTTCTCCCCCATGAGTGTCTCTGGCTGTCAGCACTAGAACCTAAAGTGCCACTCTTTCATCTTTCTCCTCTTTTAAAAGTGCTAATGAAAATAGGGCCCAGGCCACAGCAAGTCAAGAGGTCCCTTTCCTCTGGTTGTCCATCCTATGGAGTGGGAAGCCAAAGCTGTGCCTGGTGCAGGAAGGAGGGCTGGGCTGCAGGCAGAGCAGAAGGCAGCAGCCTGGGACTCCCAGTGAGAGAGCACGAGGGCTGTGACTGCCAGCCGAGTGGGACGCTGGTAAAACAGGAAGGCACGCTTCTCTGGATCATCTACAATTGTTTTCCACACTTAAGCTATTCACTTCTGCACTGGTTTTTACAAAAATAAACCAGTTTTCCCAGCTACTTTTGTCAAGAAACCTGTCCCTGCCTTTTGCGCTGGTGCATTTCTGTTTTCAGCATTATCATTGCTATTAACTATTATTACCAAGAGTACCTTTTCTTCAGGTTTCAGAGCCTCTGCTACTTCCCCGTAGGATGAGAGAGAGGATGCTGGGACTTCAGGCAGTTCTAGAGAGCTCGGGGCTTGCACGGAGAACCGAAACCAGGTGAGGTGCTGCTGGGATTCAGGGCTGCTTGAGCGAATCAGACATGGCTACCACTGAATTGGTGCCTGATAGTTATCAGGTGTGACAGCTTTTCATGCTCACTGCAGCCTGAAGCTACAGGTATTTACTCCTTCAAACTCTTAGCAGGGGATCCACAGTGGGGTACAGGCAAGCTCAGAGGAACAAAGATGCTCAGGGGTACTGGCCTCTGCTGAGGACCTCTGTACCTTTGGGTGTGAGGGGAGCAGGGCTTGCTGTATGGGGCAAGAGGCAGGAGCACAACATGAAGACAAAGCAATGGTGAGACACAATGTCCTCGTCCAGACAGCTCACCCCGTGTGGCACCTACAAACACACCTCAGGAAGCATTTCAGATAAACCTTAAGCTGCTACCTCTACTTGTCAGCAGTTTTAAGGCTCCTTGAAGGATAGTACGTTTTGCAAAAGAGATGTGAAGGGGTTAATCCAACCTGTTATTATATAAAAATCACGCTGGAGATAAGATTGAATGTCACGTGAATATTTGCCTGACCTACTGTATAAATAATCTCCCCCATCGAACACTGAGATCACACAGGGTTACTGGATTAAAACAAAAATCAATACAATTAATGTATAATGAAACAAAGCAAAAAGCCAAGCAAATGGAAGCAGAGTGCCTCTCTTTACAAATAGGAATTTGACTGCATTCAATAAATCACTGTGATTTTGCCTTCTGTAGCAACGCCACGTGAGAAAGAGTAAAACTTCTAGTGACAGACAGCTTGGTGATGATGGGACAGTGGTAAAAACCAAGACAGACACAGAAAAGAATTATTAGATGTCTCAAAAGCTTTTCTCTCATGAAATATGATTCATCAAACTGTTGTAGAAATGATTATATGTGCAACTATAAAACTGAGACTTTAATTTTATTTTTGTTTTTGCTGACATTACTGCGACCAGTGCGACCATGCGACCATGACATGGTCAACATGATGAAAAATAAACACCCCCCCAACACCACCTTCTTTTTCATGTATTTTGCTACATTTTCATATATAGCACTTTTTCCCCGCCTCTGATTTGATAATTTTCTCAAGATATCTATCTAGTGAAGATATGTTCTGAAGACTTAATAAACATATGCAAAAAAATGCACTTTAAAAAATAATCAGTTTAAGTCTTATTTTCCTTTAACTCCACTGACTGTGCATTCTAAGAAACTGGAGTGGCCCATTGACCTTTTAGGTGTCATGAGTCTGCCACTGTGCTTTTGCTTGCCTTCTTCATCTCTTCTCCAGATGGAGTCATCACAGTCTTTTCACTTTGCTGGTCTCATGGAAGGGCTTTGCGCTGTGTTCCGTTTTCTTTAATCAACTTTTATCACCCAGCTGTGGCCAAAAAACCCCATCTGCTACAGAATATACTCATCAAGGATACACTATTGATTTGTGTGCTTGCATCATAACCTTTGTAGTACCATTTCCAATCCTACTGTCTCAGTTAGTCAGGAGTGTTCATGATGCCAAACAGCACCTTCTTTCTCCACCATCCCAGTTCTGACCCTTCTTTAGCACAGTTACAATTATAACACATATCCATATCAGCATATGTGTTGTGATTAACAAGTATTTGATGACAATTGTAAGCCTTCCATTTAACTAACGGCTTCCCTCCCATGGTGTCAAAGCCTGTGGCTGTTGTTGAGCTGTGATTTGTGCTGGTTTTGTGTTTGGGTGTGTTCGGTTTTTTTCTTAGAGAGGATCAATGGGTGTTAAAGCACCCATCTCCTTTGCATGACTACTCTTATGCAGCACCAGTTTGATTTAATCGCATTCTGTATGATGCAATAAGTCGCTTGGTGCTCTCTTGGCTGAGACGTATACTTTGAAACCCATTTTGCCTGGACATCATCTAAATGCTTTTTTGGTTCCAGTTCCTCTCCCAGTAAATTTGTCAGCAGTGCCACCTGCACTTCCATTCCTATATCTGAATTCACATCACCTTTCCATACTAGGAAGTTGGACTGTTCCATTTCTAGGAAGACAACTTTGTTTTCCTATCCTAGAGGTATGAGATATTTCTTTCTCCCTTGCATTGCTGGTATCTCCTCTCTAGGAGAAGATGTAAAATGTAAACTTTAGGAGGCTTACGGTATCTGCCAGTAGAAGAGGGTTACTACAGAGTACAAACGTGTGGTGACATGAAGAGCTGAAAGCAGAAGCCAGTTGGATGAGGACATGTGGAGCTAGGAATGACCAAAAGGATGAAATGGAGGACAATAAAAAGGATGAAAGTGGCAGCAACAGTAAGAAGCAGAAAATTTATTATTTAATTATTTATTTTTCCACTCCCTGGAAGTAATGAAGGGCATTCCCCCTGCCCCCTTCTTCTTTCCATTTCTTCAATAAAAATGAATTAAAACTGAAAAAAACCCCACAAAACCTCCAAAGAAATAAAATACCAGAGATACAACACAGGGAGTCACTGACCTATGATACAAGTTCAATCTTCTTTTCTAATGAATACTTAGACAAAGTAGAACAACTTTGACAGGTGACACTTCAGGACCTGACTCCACAGTAAGTCTAGAGATGGTGATTGCGTTAGGTGAATTGCATGAGGTACCTACACAGCAGTGAGGGACTGAGCAGCAGACCTGAGGTTTTTGGGGAGGTGTGGTGGTGAAAATATATCCTAGGGGGGGGTCTGTGCCTAGGTCTAGTTTTCAGTACCATTTGAAATTGTTGCCTGATAGCTTCAACTAGTCCAACTTTTCTAGGTGCCACTAGACTCAGTCAAAACTTCAGTGTGTTTATTCATGTTTTTCTGATAAGGCAGAAGTGCTGGGGAGTGAGCTGTTTCAGCAGGCATTGTGGACTGTGACAACAGATGGGGCTAAGGGAGGCTTCTGTGTTGTATGTCTTGTAGAACAAAACACACTGGAATACAGGTCAGTGACACTGCTGTGCAATTTACTACTTGGGGTTTTGTCCATAGCAGGATGTTGTGATTTAGAGAAAAAAAAACCCAAACAAACCTGTTTTTATTTGTTTTTCCTAGTTATCCTAATATTGTTCAGCTATGATCAGTGAAAAAGTAATTTAGTTACCAGTTCTCTGTTATTTAAACCTGAAATATGTTAAATATGTGTGCCAAACATCTTTCTGCTCAATCTGGCCTCCTAAGGCAGCACTGCAGCTGGACAGAGCACTCCCAGCACTCTGTCAACAGGAGTGTGAGCGTTGCTTCAGTGGGAACAAGGCTGAGTTCATAAATCCAGGGTGAAGACATTTCTGTCTTCTCCCTCTGTTCTTGGTAGTGTTTTTGTTCTTCTCCATCCAAGAGGATGCTTAGTCACCAGCAGCAGGTAGGTTGTGTAATATCCGTTCAGAGACAAGTGTACTGAAAACAGTTCCCTAGATCAAGGTCATAGCTTAGCTCCTAAAAGAAAAATACTGCCCTAAAAGAGCACCCTCAGTGGGAAGGCTGCTCTGGACTTACACGTCCAGTGTTGCATTGGAAAGCCAGGAAAAGAGCAAAGCTCAAGAACCTGTGGTGACTCTGATTCACATTTATCCGGATAGAAAACGGGGCCTTTTATTTTACAAAACATGGTGCCTTGGAGGTTATCTTCTCATAAGAATCTGGTGTCTATAGCCCCTAATCTTTCCCAGCCTCAACACCTGCAATCCCTACTTAAGGTCACTAATACTTAGAGGCCTGGTTTTTGGAGGTGTTGGACTCTATGGCTTCATTTTAGCTTTTTGTTCTAACCCTGTGGTGATAATGCATGAAGGAGCTTTGCACACGAAGAGTTGCTAACCAAACAGTAATTCGCCATTGCTGCCACTAGAGGATGAACATCAAACAACATGCAAACTGCCAGTGCCTCTCTCCAAGCCTGTTCTTTTCAAAGTACATGTGCATACTAGAGCAGAAAACTGGCTGTGCCATTAAACTTAAATGGCAAACTCCAATGGACTTGGAAGTCTGCTGCAAAAGCAAATGCAGGAGCAAACTGTGGCAACAAAAGAAATACTAGAGTGTTTTGGTTTTTTTTCATTTTGTCCCAATAGATGTGTTTATATGTGGAGTGCAGTAACAGCAGTGTAGTGTTGTATGTGTAGTTTGATATGTGTAGTTTCATGTTCCCTAACATCCTGGCTTTTAAAAATTAGAGACAAGCCTTTCTTGGGGAACATCATTCACTAGGTGGTAATGTGTGGTTTAGTATTGCATAGGTCTGGCTGGAGGTCTGGTCACTGGGTATTCTAACCTATAATTAACAATAATCCTGTTGATGTAGGATATCAGGCACATTTCATAAATCCCACAAAGCACCAATTAACTCTATTGTGTCACAAAAGGCTATCAGAGCAATATTGTGTCTTCTGCAAATTCATGAGGACATAAATCACTGTGGGATAAATGCTATACAGTCTTTTGTATTTCTTCCCAAACATTCCAAAGAGAGGAAATAGAAGTGGTTTCCAAATCCCTGAAATCCCTTAGTTTTGTGCATCTGTCTGCCTGATACAGCTTGAGGATGTGCAAAGGCCCAGTTAAAGGCAATTCTGTGTCACCACTGTGTGCAGTTTGTTTCTCTCCACCGAGGAAAGTCTCTGGGATGTTATTGGCACCAACTGGTTCTATGGATTTGGCAGGGTGGCAGCATTTTCTGGAAAGCTTTGCCAGCATTCACTGTGTCTGAATCTTAGAAAGCTTTACACTGCATTTGACACAAACCCAAACCCTTCCTAGAGGTTAAGCAGCCATATTCCCTGTATCCCAAACCCTTCCTAGATGTTAAGCAGCCATATTCCCTGTATCCCTCTTGCATTTGATGTAGCCCGAAGCAGAGCCCGAGCAGGACTTTCCCAGCATCTACATCCCCAGCCTACTGAGGGCTGCAACTTGGTCCACTGAGGGGGTTAACTCAAGTACACAAAAGCACTGGGGGATCTGACAGGCAAGCCTGAGTTTCAGCAGAAGGCTGACATCAGGTACCAGATGGGCAAAGAATCCAGCAGTGAAGAGCAGATGCAGAGGGCAGAAGACTTCTGTGTATTATAAAGAAGGAAGCCACTGGCAGCCAGACTGGAGAAGATGATTAGATGGGGACATTTGAAGACCAATGGGCTGTATGGGTTCAGGCAGAAGCCAAGAGTGACTTGGAGAGGTCACCTGGAGAGAGAAAAGCAGAGGCAGTATCAATACTTTCTGAGACCAGGCTGAGAATCCTGAAGAAGGAAAGAGTGGAACTGGCTATCTGAGAAGGTACAAATAAACAAGAGACAGAACTGGGTCATTTGGATTAAGCATTGGGTCATGTGGTCAGACTAACCTGTGCTTGTCCCAGGGGTAGAGGAGGGTTCTATGCTAACCTTGCACTTGCCTGATCTTAGTTCAGCCCCTGGCACAAGTCATGGATCCTGATGAAATGCCTGCAGGCTCAAGGGGAATATCAGCACATCTGCAACCATGCCTATTTTATCTCAAAAGCAGCTTGGAATCTACAGCAGCCAGAAGCTCCCTGGTTGCCAGAGGAACCTGTGGAGGCCAGACAAGCAGCCTGGGTAACACACACAAACAAATACCAGAACATGGACTAAACATCAAACCAAGTGTGCATACCTTGGCTGGTGACCTGAGGGGCAACATCACCCCACTGCCCAGCTACTGCAGGAAGCCAGGGCTGAGGACAAGGCTTTTCTCCTGAGAAACTCTGAAGCGTTTCACTTCAGGAATCATTAGCAAAAAACATCCTAATCCCTTTTAAATCCTGAGAGAGGTTATAAAACCACAACTCCACTCCTGCATTTTTGAGCATAACACAGCTGCTATTGGTTAGCCTGTTGGCTTGGGCCATGCTTCTGCTTCTCTGCCATTTTGGACATGAGATGTTACAATTTTCAGTGTGTAAGGAGGAAATGCAAAAGCTTCTCTTGCCTCTGTCCTTAATTTACAGCTTCTTTTGAACAGAATCTCTCCCCTTGGGGGTAATTAGGTAGTGCCTTGGACAGGCTGCAAAACCAGCATAGCCAGGGAAAGGCATCTGCTAGAGCCACACAAGTGCAGGTTCCTACTGCTGGTGCCCCATAGATCACTTAGAAGTGATCAGCTCTGAAGATGAAGTAACAGACAGCAGTAGGAACTAACATGAGCATTATGGGGTTTTTTGCATCACTTCTTGACTGGTGCTTCAGAAGGAGCTGCTGTGAGCTGAAGTGCAATTTTGCCAGTGCAGCAGTCAGAGGGACACCCTTCTTCTGCACCATGCAGCAGTTCTGGAGAACACCAGCAAACCCACACTCCCTCAAAGCACACAGCTAAGCATTAAGGACATCCAATGTGACAGAGAAGTGCATTTACAATCCAGGGCTGAGGCAAACTAATTTTGAACCTAAACTTCAAAACAAACTGTCATTAATTAGTAATCTTTAGAGGCTGGCCTCCCTCCTGGGTGCCTCTCACTATTTCCTCATCTCCCCTGCTAGCAGCAAAAACATTCCCCATTGCATCAGATTCAATTACTCTTTAGATGAGGAGATTCTTCTCTGGCTAATCAGGCTTGCACTCTATGTGGCCACTGGAACTTTGGCACTTAAGGAACATCAGCAACCCCATAAGATTTGAACACTACAAAAGAGTATGGTCAGGAAGAGCCATGACAGGCTGAAAAATTATTCCTACACAAAGTTCCCCCTCCCTTCTTTGTTCCAGGACTTCAGCCATTATAAATCAACATTGACTCTCATGTGTAGGCACTTCTTGATTTTGTACTCAACTCCTCTTAGATTTAAGAGACAAGAAGAATCACAAAACAAACAAACAAAGAGTGCTTTGGAAGAAAAGGGAAAGTCTAACAGGCACCACAGTCAGGTGTGTGATTCATTGGAACCAGCTGTTCCCACAGAAGGATGTGGTAGCACTAATTCCATAGGCAGCTCAATCAAGCTTCTTCAATTGTCAGTTCATGCTCAGTCGCCTCCTCGATATTTTTAAGTTGACGAAGCAGCCATTCTCTTTCCTTCTTTTTCTGTTACAGAAAAGAAGACATTATTTAGTCAACCTAATCCATTCAGGTGTCACCTGCTTTAAAAAAACAAACCAAACCAACAACCAAAACCTAACAACATACACAAAGGCATGATGAACCTAATTGGGTTTGGGCTGAAGTTGTCCATTTGATTTAAGCTAAGAAGCCTTATTCTCAGAGTGGACAAGCTTTCCTGAGCTTCCAACACACTCATGAACAGTATGATACAGGGGAAAAACCAAACCAGAATAGAGTCTGATGGCTTCCCACTGACAGGACAACCTTCAGAGTCTAACACCACCGCCTCCCTGTCCTGTCTATGGGCTTTCCCCTGGGTCCTTACCAATAACCAGGGTTCTAGGAAATAATTCTCAAGCTCCACAGAACAAGAAAATAGAGCCCTGCAAAAGGTTTATTAATCTAAGCTTTCTGCAGGAAACCCTGCACTAACTGAAGGAGTGAACACAAGACCCCATCTGCAATGACTGGCATTCTCCTTATAAAGCACTACGATTCGGATTAAAAAAGGAAAGAAGTAGATTATTTGTTTCTCCAGTTTTAACTTGCCAGCATTAAGACACTTGAGAATCTAAATCACTGATTCCTTCTCATTCTAAGGTTTTCCCTTAAAGAAGTTACAATAAAAAATGTACTTTTGTATTAGCGTACACAACTAGTCATGCAAGTTCACAAGCTGGAGTAAGTACTGGTTTGGTTGACAAGCTGAAGCGTGGTACTGCATCCCACCCAGTCTGTGATTAGGAATGATACTACAGAGCCTATCAGGTCATGACCCAATTCATAAATACATGTTCTCACTGGTAAAGTTGTGGAGAAGTTCCATAACTAAAATATTTCCATATTACTAGAAAGAGGTGATAATTTTTTACTACATATGACTACATTTACTACACATTTACATGTACTACACATTACTAGGAAGATGATTCAACATTGGTAAGAAACTTTATAGCTTAGCCATTTCATAACCAAGGGAAAGCAATTACCACAAGAGCTTTATCAATTTTCTTCTTTCTTTTTTTTGCTATTGGGAAGTCTTTTATCCCTGGTATTCCAGTAACGTGCCATGAAGGTCCACTCTCTGGAGTTACTGCAGCCTCCTCAGATGTTTTGGTGGGAGCTTGAGTTTCCACATTTGGGACCATCTCGTCACTTGGCTCTTCACTTGATTCAGAGGCCAACACTGTGGAAAGCCTCCTTCTAGAAAACACAGCCCGAGAGCTTTGGCTTATTTCTTGTGAATCAAACTCTGTTGAAAGCCTTTTTGGGGATGTATGAGGGATATACGCTTCGACACGTACTGATGATACTTGAGCTAAAGATCTACTTAGATTGGATTTTGGCACTGGAGATCCATGAACTCTCTTACTGGCATCTTGCTCCTTGATTGACTGATTAGTCAGATCTGTAAGAGATGGCATTGTTCTTGAAAGCCTTGAGTCCACTGGAGTGCTGTGTTTCACCATTCTCTTTTTCAGAGATCTTTTAACATTAAGAAAAGAATCTTCTTCCTCTGACATCTTGAAGTCAGATTTATTGCCTTAAGAAAACAAGAAGAGAAAATTGTATCATTGCTCACATAGTAAGAGATGCTATGCAAGGTGTTCAGCTGCTGCACAAACACATCCAAGGCGTTCCCGTTTTCAAATCTGCATCCTGTCTTTACATGGAATTTATCCTCTGCATAGATCAGTGTTCCTCGAGGGTTTGGAAGAGCCATGTGGAAAACAGAGCATTAGAAGACCACTGGTCCCACACACAACACTTACTCCTGTCCCAGCCCTCTGCACACAGAGCTTCACGCACTAGAACTCTTTTAAAGATCTCTCAGTAACTGTAGCATCATTAAGACAGTGTTTTCTCCTTCAGAGTATACAAATAATACAATTCTAGGGTTGCAGCTGCTAACACTGGGTAGGTAGGTGAAAACTTACGTACCTGAGGGATTACTGCAGTGTAGGAAATATTCAGGTGCTCTAGGGAGATGTGGAGAGAAGTTCTGGGTTCACGCGAGCACCTCTTACTCCAATTGTCATTCTGTTTAACTTACTTCTTAAAAGCATGCTCACAAACCTCTCATCCCCTCCTTCTTACATGACATTTGGCTTACTTCTCCTGACCCGAAACTTTGATCCTAGAACCATGTTTTGTGCAAGTCTGCTTTCAGCTGAGCTTACAGCCATGGCAAGGTTGGTTTTGTTAGTAACATTTCCCCTACCCATTGCCGACTCCCAGCACAAAGAAACCTGACTTCTTACACAGCCCAAGATAAACATATCATAAACTGGATATATTTAAGATAAATATCCTAATTAGACGAGCAGTTAAGTACTTCTAGTAACTGTTGAACTCTGATTTTGTGAGGCAGTTCAGAGGTTTCATGCAGGTTCAGTGCATGAAGCTCATCAAGGGGGTAATACGTTCTTAGTGCCTGTATTTGAAACCTCTATAGATCAAAGGCCTTGGCGAGGTGGTGGTGGTCACAGTGATGACAGTAATGAAAAGGGGCACAGGAAGACAGGGAGATTTGTTTACTGAAGTAAGAGGTATCAGTACTCCATTGCTTGTCAATGTTTTGCACCTGCATATGTTTTGGATGTAGCAGTGTTCCACATCCCACTTTGTGTTTCTAAAGAACAGGAGGAAAGGTAGAGCACCAACTGTTCAATACAGCAAGTCAGGTGTTTTGTGAGTTTTTTTCTTCCTCAGAAAGTGGGGGGAGGGAAAGAAGACCCCACTATCACTTTCATTTGAATATCCATTTCTTCTCTCATGCCTCAGCAGTGCTAGCTTGTGTGCTATTGCAAGCAGCACTCAGCCTACAGACACTGCCTCTTTCCTTTCTTGTTCAGTCAGGCTGACTTCCCTTAGCCTTTATGGTAGAAGCCTGCATGATTACACTCAGAGAGGGAATGAGGAGCCTGCAGCCACCACCACCCCACAAAGCCCATCCAAGGCTACACATTCTGATGCTTTCCCCTTACTCATTAAAGTTTAGATTGTCAATTAAAAGATATTTTTAAAGTTAGTTTTTAAATAATGTTTTCAAACAAAGCTTCTGAGAAAAACAACTAAATGGGTTTATTTCACACTTTCCTGGGCTTTAGAGATACATATATACAACCAACAAACTTTTTTTCTATTCAATAGTTTTAATAACACCACTATTAATAAAGGAGAGGCTAAGTCCAAATACAACAGAGAAAAATAAACCACTTAAGAATATCAGAGTCTACCATGGAGAATGTATCTTGCAGCAGCCTGGACTAAAGAAAACAGCCTTACCAGACCCACCAGGTTCCCTTCAAGATCCTCCTCTGCTTCTCAGGGAATCCAGGCTCAGGTGATCTGACTTTGGCTGCTACTTCACTTCTTATAGCCCTGTGAGCCTCCCAACATCCTTTGCTGCAGAGGCTAACTAAATCACACACTTAGCATTTTAGGAGTTCCAGCAGTGCTACTAACTGAATAAACTACTAAACAGAAATCTAGGATTAATTAATCATAGGAAAATGGCTATTGCTATTTAATCTCTGCTGCTTGCTGCCTATTTCAATCACAAAAATGCATCTAGGGGTTAATTGGCTTCACATGGCTACTTAAGGCAAGCTGAGGATCTGTCACAAGATGGGTGTATGCTGATGGACATATGTATGTTAGAATCACAGAATTATAGAATTGTTTTGGTTGGAAAAGACCTTTAAGATCATCCAGTCCAACTGTTAACCCAGCCCTGCCAAGTCTAGATGAAGTGTATCTTGCCATCCTGATTTTACTTTCTCACTGCTGCTCTTGCCCAAAATAGAAAAGAGAAAACAAACATTATATCTGCTATGAAAAAGCTCTTCTTTTAGGGAAATAGGTATTGAGAATAAACTGAAGATTATTTTACTGCAGTCTGGATTTCAGAGTTTGCAGCTGACAACTGTGGAAATGGCAGCGTTTCATCATGAAGCAAGTGATTTCAAAATATCAGCTTTTAGGTGAAAATTGCATTGGTCTGAAATTGCATGGTTCAGGTGGAGGACCGTAATTTTTGTCTGCAGAGAAAAGCAGCTGGAGTGCCCCAGACCCTCTGAATTGCAGCCCAGCTCTGTGGTGGGTGGCAGTCAGCGACTGCTATCAAGGCACCTTGAAGCAAGGCCAGGCGTGAGGGAGCATGTGCACAAATATTGGGGCAGCCCCTTTTGACAAAGCATGGCCTGTGGAGCTTTAAATTCTAAGCTGATGGGCCAGATCTAATTTCAGGCTTTATGTGAGTGACCTGAGGTTGCAGAGTGCTTCTGGTGCAGACAGAGGGGTGAAGGGCTCATCTTGCCAGCATCTGAACTTGTGGTTCCAGGGAGTCTGGGCATTTCAAACCTAATCATAAACCAGCCTCTCTCACCGCATTAATAATTGCACTATGAATAGAGAATTGGAGCTCCCAGTTCAGTATTCAGGACTAACAGTCTGTCAGTATATGAGGAAGGTTGCTAGGTTTAAATTATGCGCCCCTAAGGAGCTGAAAGAGAGCTTGAGAAATGGAGGCACTTTACAATCACATGGATCGCATGAGTAAACATCCTGGAAATAAATAGTCTGTCCAGGATAAGCTATTTATTTCCTGAGCTCCCAAGGGAGGTTCCTGCAGGAATATTTTGAGAACAAACAAAAACTATTTTGAGATATTTGTGGCTGGGCAAAAAAAAAATAATAAAAAAATCAAATTCTCAGTCCTTTATAAACACAGAAGAGACTAGACCAAGCCTTACCTCATGTTGAATATTAGTCATTAGTTTGCAAAGCAGTGGCCCTGTGGCTTGGTGAGCAAACCCACCAGGTCAGCTGTGCTGCACCTCGCAGAGCTTGGCCAGCCAGTCCCTTATATAGCACAGAGCAGAGGGATGTCTGGTCAGGGTGTTGCCATGTGTGCTCGGCCCTGCTGTGTCAGTGGGCCATAAGACCACCTCTCCCAGCGAGGCAGCGATGCAAACAGCACTGCACAGCAGGGACCTGCACAAGAAACTTTGCGATTGGTCTGAGCAGAATGGACAACATTTCACCAGACCCCTTCAAAAACTCCTGGCCCTGGCGTCCAGCTCCACTTTGCTCTCCTTGCTGTGCTGGCTCTCACTTTCCAATGTATCCTTTCCATGGCACCTCACTGTCCACTGGTGCTGTCTGTAGCTGCATCATCTCCATGTCTATCTTCCACGGTCTTTTCCTACAAACCTCTTGAATACCAACCTTCTCCTTTCCTGCAAAGCCCTTCCTTGCCATGTCTAGTTCCTTGCCAAATGTCCTCAAGATATAAATTAGGATACCTGCAAGTTAGCCATGGTTTCTCTTATGTCCTACAGCTGTTTCTGAAGTGGTGGCAGGATGTTACAGAGAGCAGGAAGGACGCAGCTATGCAGACATCAGACAGAAAGTCTATGTAAGCATGCAAAGCTCAGCAGACCAGCTGCAGTGATGACATTACCTTGGCCTTGGTGTGTCTGTAGCCTGGACATGAAACACCCAAACTACGGCACAAGTGACACCTTGAAGGCTTCTTGCATCTCTCAAAGAATGACACATGCTGTGTCCTGCACTCACACCTAGTCATTATGAACCATTCCTCCACTGCAATTGCATTCCTCGGTATCATCATCTTCCTCCTCAGCATTGTCCACCTGATATTTTGGAGCAATACCTCCCTAGGTCTGGATCCAGCTGTTTGCTCTATGCTCACACACCTTCTTCTCTTTTGCTGTGTGATGCAAGGTGGCACACTATTCTAGCAATATTATTATGCACCTCTGTATGTATTATATCAAACCTCCAACTGCTTTATGTTTATGGCTTGAAAGATTCTTTTCTTTATGTCATTTTAGGAGATAACTTCATCTCCCTTTCTAAATTTGTTCCAAAAATACAAAATCCACCTAGAAAATGACTTAAATGTTTTTACTGCATTCTCTGTGGGAAATATTAATTCTTAACATTTTTACTTCCAAAACCAACAAAAGTGGGGAGAACAAAAAGAGCACAGTGTTTTGTTCAGTTGTCAGCCCTTTCATTCCAGTTCAAATGCACAAATTCACTTCTGAGATATGGGAGTTTGAGGAAGCCTCATCTGGAAGAGGATGAAACTGGAATTATTTTTCACTTTACCGAGGAATAGCATACACACNAAGGAAGAGAATAATAATAATAATAGTAATAATAATAATAATAATGAGGAGGAGGAGAGAGGACAGAAGGGGAAGGGGAAAGGGAGGGGAGGAGATAATAGCAATGCACTGAGTCATTGTATGTTCTTCAGGTTATATATTTCTACAGATTTTGAGTAGTGTAGCTCAGCTATGACTGGACCTGTCCAGCTGGACAACTAATCTGATTTTGCTCACTCAAAACCACAATCTTGATATACTAACTGGGTTTCATGGCTGCTCAGAAAGTCAAACCCTTATTTAAATGTCTAAATCACCATTTGTGTGATTCATTTCACTGGCAGCTTGAGAAACAATAAGACTTGGCTCTTTGAATCTGAACCACTGCAAATGTTCTTGTATGCTTTTAATTTAGATGTTGGTGTTATAAAATTTTTACCAATTGCAGAGAATTAAAAGTAGTATTCTAAGAACTGATTTTTTTCCTCTTTAATGTATTGTTAAGACTGAGTAAACAAAATCATTAGGGAACACACCTTTATCCCTTATAGATCAGTTGAGTGCCAGTTATAGATAAGTGCCACACTTATAGATAAGTTCAGTGCCTAAGCATGGACCAGCTCTGCTCTCAGATGCTTGGTGTCTACGTGAGAGCAGGATTAGGTTGTACATATTTAAAGATGCTGCTATCTGAAGATCAATTATAAAACCGTAAGGCATTAAAAGTTGTTGCCTCTTGGTTAAACAAGGTTATAATATACAAGTAGCCACTTGTGGGGAATGGTAAATTGAGAAAAGTATCTTTTTTATCCAAAGGTCTGGCGGATTAATATTTGACTTCAAAAAGTCTAATTACCTCAGTAGTAAGAGACTAGGTACACTTCAATAGCAATAGAGGTCACTGACCTTGATCAAATCGATGTGCCACCCCCTGCCTTTGTAATTACGTCAATGACTCCTCTTCATTATATGCTTATCCACTTCAGTCTTACCCGAGTGCCACAATGTGTTCTACCTGCATGTTGTTTATTCACTAGACGGTGTCCTATACACTTTCTACGTGTTTCTATATCCCAGAAGTCAATCTGAGTTAATATTCAACTGGGACCTTTCCTCAGTAACTTGCTGTGTGTTTTCTGATATGACTGCTCCTTTCTAATTATGTTGGCAGTGCTGCTGAGGAGCACATTGCCAAAGTTCAATAAACATAGAGTAACTATAGAGTTTGGGGGAAAACAGTCGGTGGTGCTTTCATGACCTTTGGCAACAGTATGAGCACAGTTTGGCCAATGCCAAACAAATGTCTAACTTCAAATCTCTCAGCGACCAGAAAATGATGGATTTGCTTTCCTTTATTACATCCAATAATAAACAACAAATGCTGTGTTTGTGCAGTGCAGTAGTGTGGCCAGACTGAGTGCAGTCCTGTGCAGGAGGTGAGGCCAGATGAATATCTCTTTCTTGACATATTAGAATTGCACAGATGAATCCTCAGGTGGTCTGAGATGAGGGAATGCCAATGAAGTCGTTGGAGTCCCACTGACTTGGTGAAGCAGAACATTTGTGATAGGGAAGCTCATCTGCTTCATCTGCGGTGGTGTAGTAATTGATATGTTACACTGTCTCTATGAAAGCCCTCACTGGCATCTTCAGACCGGGCCTAGTAAATGCAAAGGTGAACATCCATAATAATCATGACTTCTTCTTCATCACTAGCTCCTTCTACTTCTCCATTGCTAGCTCACTATGGCTAAATCTAGTAATAGTGGACCAGTGTCTGGTCGTAAGTATAGAAACAGCATGAGCCTGGGAGGCTCATATTAACCTTATATTAAAAGCCTAGCTTCCATTCTCTGAGCCTTGAGCCTGAAAACCTATGCCAGCTATTGCTGTGATCGATAGTAGAAGCAATCTGCAGAGAACTGGATGTTTAGGAACAGATCAGGACTCCTGAGTAGCCTGGCTATACCTCAAGCTCCCCATCCTCAAATACTGTCTGCACAGTTCACTGTGTTTGATGAGAGCCAGAGTTGTCACAGACAATTTCCACTGCATGTCTTGCTTTTAAGTTACGGCTTTTTTTCCACCAGAACAGCCCAAATGAGAATAGGGTCCATGACTGGTATCAGTAGAATTGTTTCCTTCCACTGAACATCATGTTCTGTTATCAGGAACAGCACGTTAGGTGACCTGCTGCTCCAGGGAATGGCTGCAAAGCTGGAAGGCTTGGACATAGACATAATGGCAATGCACCAGTAATGCCTGGATGATGTACACAATGTTCTCATTTTCCATCTTCCCCTTCCCTGTGTTTCAAATTGACAATATTCTCCGGTAACATTTTTGGGCAAGAACACCAGTTCCAGTCCTGGGTAGTTTATGCTAGAGAAATGCAGGGATTTCTCATTCAGGGACTGCATTTCTATAGCACAAACCACCCACAACTGGAACTGGGGTTCTTGTCTGAAAGGGTTACCAGAGGACATAAGCAACCCACTGCTGATACAACCTCATGAGGCATTAATCCACGATGTACCCTATCTCATTAACATATGTGTTTATATATAAATATTTTATATACAAGTATATATAGCTCTGTGTGTATTTATATACATAAAAGACCCCAAAACAATACAGGAAGGGTTGCACATTTTAGTATTAAGAGAAAGATTTAAAACAGCTGTGTGGCAAAATAGGTACAATGAAAGTTGAAGGCCAGAGGTTCGGTTTATTTATGTCCTTTTGACTTTAGGGGAGCTGTTCTGATTGACATTCATGAAGATCTGGCACTCATGAAGATCTTTCAGAGGGGAAGGAGAGACTAGAGAATGGTTACATAAGGCCTCAAACACTCCTCACTGGTGTAAGGACACACCAGGATCAGTTCCATTCCACTCACTGTCATCGCAGTAGTTCTGTACAACTCACACTGGGCTCTCTAACCTGCAGAGAAACAGCTGGAGAGCCTTAGCCTAGCACTTGGAATAGGACTTCTGCATCTGAGCCCAGGCTGTTTTCTATCACAAGGGATTCTGCATTTCCAAGTTATCTCAGGGCACATCTTCATGGCCAGGCTTTTGGGAGTCCGCTGTGATTTGGAAGTTGTACAATCAAATCGTTTTGGTGCTGTGCCCAAGCTGACAGAGCCTCTTGAGAGATGTTACCTGACATAACTTTATGTTTTCAAATTGATTTCAAGTTAACCTATCCAATTTTGCACTCAAGTTGGTTCTGGACCTTACACAACATAAACTGCCCACACAATCTACACTTGGGCCAAGTTGGCCAACTATTCCTGGCTTGTGGACAAGGAGGAATGAGCTTCTCCTCCCCATCTTCTGGTCCACGAGGCCAGTATTTGGCCAGTATTTGCACGTGTTTGTTTTCCTCTGCTTGCACAACGGATGGAGCACTTGGCCCAAGCTGGCTTCCACCGTAGTCAATGCAGAAAGTCAACAAGACTCACGAGGGAACTGAATTGTTCCCCTGAGGCTCTTTAGTTCAAAGCAATTGTGAAAGTAAAATCGCGGGATTTCTAGATGCATCTTCTTAGCCTGAAAACTGAGAAGCTGTAGCTGGACCTCCTGAAAGGCAGCTTGGTATATAATAATGAATACAACTTGATTTTTAAAAAAAAAAACCCAAACCAAAACAACAACGCCAAAGTACTGTTTATTCAGGCATTTTTTTTCTTTTATTTTTAATTAGATTCCAGAAATTATAATAGTGCAAACACTCAGTATAAAAGTTGCAATAAGAAATTTACATTCACATTTAACATTTCAGTCCATTCACTTTTTAACATAAAAATAGGACAAATATTCAATTGCTCTTCTCAATTTAACAATCCTGAAAAAGACTGGAAGATACTCTACAATATTCTATTTACATAAAAATAGACCCGTATTATTAATGCAAATCTATCATTAGAAGTTACCCAGTGTTAAGTTATTGTATTGTACTATGTATATACATACATATATATATATAATGTATAGCTATAGAGATATAAAAAATGTTTATAGGTTCAGTGGGCTACAATAGTTGGAAAAATGACATCTTGACTTCCTGGTTTGTTCCTTAAAGTTAGGACTATTCCTTTTATTTACCTATGCGGATGTTTCTATTGTGATACAGTGGCCTCCTCCTGGTCCCTTTGAAGTCACTGGCAGCACACCACTTGAGAGCAGTGGGAGAATTGAATATTTCCATTAATTTCACTGGGCTGTAAATCAGACTAAAACAGCTTCTGAAAACTTGTAAGCCAATTAAGTAGAGAGAAGAATACATTTGGTTTTCCCTTTGAGGAACAGAATCTCTCTACCTGATGCAAATAATTGTTTTGTTTCAAAGTCTAGGCAGAATACTGAAGTTAGTTCAGAAGCAATGCAGAATTTGCTGCAAATATCTGTGGGTTAAGCAGCTGATAAGATTCCTTTCGCGCTGTATTCAACACTTCAGCTCTACCAGCCTTATAAAACCCCAAGCCTGTATCTTTTTCCTTGCTCATATTTTTTAGTAAAGAGTGGCACAGGGGACATGACTGCCCTTGGAATGGGTTTGCATGCACTTAGTAAGCTGCTGGGGAGCATGAATTGGGCTGCCCCACTCTTGCTTATCTGTGTCCCTGGGGAGATGAGCAGAGACACTGCTCTGCCCGCAGTGGGCAGGGGGAAGCTGTGCCTGCACTCCCACCACAGGGTACCTTTATTTGCCCTTTCAGGTTTGCTGTCACATGTACTGCTTCCTAACCAGAGTCTGACAAAGCTATTTCTTTTCCCCTATGGTTTTTTAAGAGCTGCAGGTCACATTTTTATGTCTAAACAAGAAGTATGTGGTTTTAAGAGGCAGGCAGGCATGCCTAGCTCCTTTTCCTCTTAGTGCTATGGAGTTTATTGCCTTTAAGTATTTATGCTTAAAGTTATGGGTATGCCTACAATGGACACTGTGCCATCGGGTATAGGCAGACCCAATCTGGTTTGTAGAACACATGCTCCATATGTTTTTTTGGTTCCTACTTTGGGCTGCTGAACATTTCATTATAAAAAGAAGGAATTGCACGCACTTTTAAATCTTTTCAATTAACAGATCAGAAAAATACCAAACATCTAATTTCCAAGGGGAACCCCCAACCTCCTAACAGTAGAAAGCACAAGGATGAATCAGCAGGATAAAATCCAGACAGATCTGAGTTGCAGCACAAGTTCTAGTGGCAGGGATTTTAAGAGATGGGTCAAATCTGGCTGAATCTGCTCAAAACTGTGAAATGTGGGTATTACTACTGGTTTGCACCATTATGCATGTTCTGTGCATAAACCGATGATTTGCACACAGGTGAATCTACATGCAAGTATATTGTGGAAAAAGAACCTCCAAGAAGAGGTTTTTAACCTCTGTCAGAATTTCACTGAAAATAATATCACTGCTCTAGAATTTTATGTATCGGGTTAAATGATACCAGAAGTGGTAACTGCTCTTGGACTCCTGTTTTTAGACCAGTAACTCTGAAATGATTACTTTCATTCTTACTGCATTCTGTAACATTTTCCAAAGCTACCTCCGTGTAATAACCAGCCACTTGAATACAGAAAAGAAAATCACCATTTGCTTTGTCTAGGTCCAAAATTGTGCAGACGGTTTTACTTGCACATGGGAGCAAGTTACACAATCACTTTACTTCTTTTTTCTTAATTGAACTCTAGTAATGTTACTGTAAAAAAAGCAGGAATTCTATCAATAAGGATTTTCTACAGTAACAGTTTAAAAATGTAATTGTCATGAAGCAATTTTATGATGGCACAGGTAATTAATTTTCATCTATATTTAATTGCAAATTACTGAAGTATATCACTTGAATGGCATTTGAAACGTAAGAGCAGACAACCTCTCCACCCGTGTGCACTGAGGAGTAAAAGACACGAGGAATCACCTAAATAACTTCAATGCACCAGCTCAGATTTTCCATGTCTGATGCCACCATTGACAGGTCTAGGATCAAAGCAGCAGGTGAGGCACTTGAAAGTAAGACATGATGGTGTGCACAACCACAGTAATTCAAGCACACCTTAGCCTTGCCCCCAGGGAGAGCTGTTAGCTGTTGTACCCGTCGTTGTCTAACCTATGTCTAGCAAACACGGCGGTGCAGTTAAAAGCTGTAGGAAAGTGTTCTGGATGTTTTTAATTGATGTGTTGTATGAGCCTGTTTTGAAAAAGAGAGCAGCCAGCTTTCTCAAAGGAGCTCCAAACTACCTGGACAGATTTTCCACAAGACTCGGCTCACTGTGTGTGCTGAGCTTTGGAGGAAAGCTGTTCTTGTTTAGCTTGGGCTCACCTATACCTGTGTGTGTAAGGCCTCCATCCATCAACACTCAGAACACCCCTTGCACCCACAGAGCTGTGCTGGTAGTAAACCAAAGTAGGAAAATAAGTAGTAAAAAAGCTTCACAGTGATGCAGCACTGTTTGTTCCTTCAGTTTGATGCAGGTGCGAATTGTCTGGTGCCACAGAAGGCATAGAACGGGGATCCTACCCCAAAGGGGCAGATCCTCCAGCATGCAGTAAGGCACAACAAAACCAAGTCCTTCCAACATGTGGGCTGTGTGCATTAACCAGTGCCAATTCAAATCTCTAGGTGATTCCTTGTGATCAGCAACTGGGTATGAAAGGTGGAAACTTCTAATGATTTCTAATAATTCCTTCTGAAATTCTGAAAGCAGCTTACCCAGACATCTCCAACACTCTCTGAATGTGAACGGACACGGAACCTCAGCAGTGGATCTGGCCCTGTGACTCTGCCAGCTCAGATACTCAAGAACTGTCCCGTGTCACCGAGAGCTCTACCACTGACTTCAGAAGGCTTTCAGCAACCTTTTGCTTTCAGCAGCTGCTATCTCACAGGCTTCTTTTCTTTTTGTTATTTAGTACTCCTGCTAAATCTGTGGTTTGGTTTGGGTTTTTTCCTTCTCTTTCCCTGTTTTTTCCTTGCACTGATCAGATTATAAGTCATACCAGGCCACCCAAGCAGTGCAACATTTTGAAGAGTAATTCAAGACTGTCAGGCAGCTCCCACTTACGTGTACTTTTTTCCCCCATTTATTTAAATCTACATATTTATTCATGATTTAGATTTGGCCTGAAAACTCAGAGCTGGGATTAAAAGGAACCAAGAGCTAAAAAAAGCCTGTACAGAGCTCTGGAAAAAGCCAATCCTAAGCAAGATCGGAGAAGCAGAGTCCAGATTGTCATTAGTCACAACAATTATGCCACACTGAGGTGTAAGATCTCAAACTGAATTTGGGATGAGTTAGTTTATGACTGTTAGAAACCCTTCACTGATGTATGAAGCCAATCATCAGTACAAGGTAGTGGTTCTTGTATGATATGTTGTATGAATCTACATCTTAACTCCTGATGACAGAAGTACTTGCAGGAGCTGTACTGCTCAGTTAACCCCACAGTCACCTGATTAAATGAACAAATTAATGGATTTCTAAGTCCTATTATAAAACTAGCTCAAATCTGTAAAATAGGAGAAAATCTTATTGATCCCCAGCAGAAAGTATTCACAGTCCACATTCTTTGTCTTCTGCCACCAGTCTCAGTGTTCTGCTCCTACAATGCTCCTCGTTTATCCTACAGCAATTAAGTGAGTAATTCAAGGACTAGTCCTGAGCTGTAGTGACACGGATATGACCATTTTAAAAATGACACATGCAAAACACGCCCAGAATTTCAAGTTTTGTTCAGCAGCAATATGTCAGAAATCAGCCAGAGAACTGGACAGTGATTTCTTGTTCCTTTGCTGCTGACTGACACGGGCCTCAAGGGGTGAATTAGGCTGTGATACCTAAGGGAGGCATCCCTGTAAGCATGGCTTTGGTGGGAGCAGGACTAGCATCAGAACAGGACACAGATGGCTCAAAGCCAGAGAACACAGTGAACCTTCCCCTAGTAGTTCTGTGTAATACTTTCTGCTTAGCAATAGAACATTTGGAAAATGAGTCAAAAAAGCTAACAAAAAATAAGGCAACAAAATGAATTTTTATATATATACATACATATATATATACATACATATGTATGTATCTAGGAAAACAATCTATTTGCATTGTATACTTTTCACATACAATAACTTATTACCACATTAGAAATACACTCTGGGTAACGTCAATGGGCCAAATTCACCTCCTTTACTCCCCATAGTGTTGCACCTGCATACAGCAATGATGGATTTGACACCTGGTCCTTCTTGATGGCAATACTACATCAAATGCAGTATCAGAGAATACCCAGAATATTACACCATTGTGAACTAGAATATCTGCTTGCTTTTTATATTACAGAAAATAGAGTTTATTGCTTCTAATGACCAGAAGGTACCTTATGAAGACAGCATAGATGTTGCTAATACCTTTCATATAGTGTATTATGGATCTTGGAACAGTGAGGTTGGCAGATCACAACCATTAAATTGTTTTTTCTTCTTTATTTGCTGTTTGCATTTTGCTTTTGCTTTGCTGAACGCACATGCAACTAGTGGATTTAACTCTGTGCCAGAAGTGATATGTCAAAAACATTTAGGAAAACTTACTGCTTTGTTTTGTTTCACTGAAGTCAGGCATGAATGGCATGCAATAAATTGCAAGGAAAAGCAAAAGGACGTCCATTTCCAAAGGATTTATAATCTCCATGCATATGTAAAATGTCTCTTACAAAAATTGTTAACATTTGTTAAAAGTGTGCCTTTTTGCCTCTTTTTATACAAGTGTACATGCAATTACCTGTCCGAGCTAAAACTATGTACAAAATTTCATAATACAATACATTTTTTAAAGTGAATAATACATGAAAGGCCAATGTTTTCTGTTGTTTTGTAACACTGTACAAGATTAAAAATAAATAAGGCATTATAATACAGGTTTATCACAAATTAAAAAATGTTGGTTTTCACTGTAATACAAAACTCTAACTTGAAAGAACAGTATGGCTAAATAGTCCTCCTGCCTGGGCAGAACACATATAGAATCTGGACTTGCTGATGTAAAGAAAATGCTTTGTTTCTGCTACAAGCAGGAATCCAACACATGAAAATGATTCATGCTACCTACTAATACGTTCAGACTCCTCAAAGCACTGAAATGGCACAGGTCATGTACTGTTTCCCTTCAAACAGTGACTCCCCAAGTACTTCTCTTGCCTTACAGATAAATCTCAGGCAAAAGTGTGGAAGAGGTCTAGGCGCATGACGTGCCCTGGGTTACAGTGTTGTTCAGCACTCAGTCCAGCTCCGGTGCGAGACACCGCTGTAACCCAGAGCAGAACCTGGCCTACAGAAGCTCAACTCCTGACCTTCACCAGCACGCTCAACTCTCGGTGATCTCTGCAGGCCTTGTGGGTACACAAGGGATGCAGGTTCAGCCCCAGCGAGCTGTCAGTCTCACCTAGAGACAGCAAGGGAGAACTTGTGTGTGTTTGAGTGGAGACGAGGGAGCGCGACTGGCCACGGCAGGGAGCAGCTACACAGAACAATGCATTTCACAGGCTGGATAAAATAGCCCCCTAGCTAATGCAAATGGAAAATGCTTGGAAATACCTAGCCAATAATTCGACCGGCTGCCAGTCTGTAATCTCAGCGGAGAATAATAATTAAAAAATCATTTCCAGATAAAGGTAGCATAGGAACACTTCAAAATCAGCCCCCAAGACAGGGAAATCTGAAGATCTCTTGATACTTATGTCCTTATATAAAGAAAGAAAGACTTCCATTATTACTATTATTTAAAAGATAAGACGTGCAAACTGATGTGAAATATTGTGCTTGCTACTGACAGACATCGACAGGCCCAAATGGCATCACTTTGTTGTAGGGCTCGTATCTGTTAATTGTCTCAAGCTACACAAAGCAGTGAACAGAGGTGTAGGAGGCTATTCTGCCCACAACGCAACCAGTTACCTCCCTCGGTTAAATGTGAGGGACTTCAGGGTACTGTGGGGCAGAACTGACTCCTTGCTGGGGCTACAGCAAGGTCACCCAGGCAAAAGTTACAGAGCCTGACTAGCAAATTAATAAATGCAAGATGGGAAATACAACAGCATGCACTGAGGTGGACACAACCCAAATCCCACAGAAACCCAAGGAAATCCTTCTGGTGGTTTTCAGGGATATTGGAGTGGTCCACATATTGTGTCCAGCCAATTGCCAATAAAAAATTGATGACAAGCTTCTCTAATTTGGCAGAAAATGTGCATTTGTGGAGTTATTGAAGTATTACTATTGCCTCTTTCCATGTATAAAACTTACTGAACGTATCAAAGAATGCAGAAGAGCAGAGGGATTAAATCTCTTATTTAATGCTATCACACGAGAGCTGAAATAAAACAAATATACACAAAAAAAGGAAAATAGGGAAAAATTATATGAGTAGGAAGGGAAAGCATAAAGGCAAGAGCACAGCTTCATTATATCATGATTTTGAGGGGGCATTTAGTTTTCTCTGCTGGAATGGCTGCTGAACACTGCCTATAATTTTCACATGGCTTTTTACTAATTTGTGCCTTGGTTGAACTTTCTTCATTATTCTGTTCTGCTAGAAAAACATAGTTTTCCCCATAGCAAAACCAGCCACAAAAACCACAACAAAAATATGAAAAATATTGATGTTAGGACTCAAAGAAAGTCTGGAAGCTGACTCCAAGTACACAACCATTGATTGCACCATTGTAAGCTAGCACACACACATTGGACATTGGACCAAGAATCCATCCTAGTCCACTCAACCTGCCCTGGAGGCAAGGACCTGAAAAAGCTGGTAGGGGACTGTGCCTGTCTGGTCCTTTCCATTCAACATGGAACACATTCTTACAAAAGCCACATGGCTCATTTGCTGTTGGGGAGGAGGATCAGGCTTAGAAAAACTTTGGTGTAATTCCACTATCACCTGTTAATCTTTTAAAATATTAAAATGAATAATCAAAATTTACCTTTCTACATGATCTTCCACTGAAACTGCTCCAGAACTAGGCTGGGAATGAGTCTGGGAATGAGAACAATCCCAAAAATATTAGCACAGGGGACAATTCATTTCTACTTACTGCCCATTTAGTGATAAGAAGAATCAATGGCAGTATGTCTGTATTTTGGACCTTATAAAAAGGTAACAAAGAAATAATATTACTGTGAGCTCTTGGGGTGGGTCAATGGCTGTATTTGGACTATGTGTTCTTGTATTACCAGATCTACTGCTGGGATGTGAAGATGCTTTTAATAACAGCACATGTAAACATAACGTTTTATTATTGTCAGTGAAATGATACCAAATTCACTGATTCCAGGGTTGTGTAACTAGGGCCCTGCGTGAGTGGACCTGAGTGATTAATGCTATTGCACATAATGCTTTAATTTTGGTTAAATATTTAACTTACCTGTGTGATAATTTAGTTCTTACAAAGCTATCAGAAAACATAAATATGCAATGTGCATTACATGGGTCCTACTTTAGTTGGTTTAACTATTCGAATATTTGTTCTTTTAAATCTGTATTCTCCACATGTATTTTTTAAATGGCTTTGAATGCCACTAAACCAGAATTAAATTATTCTAGAAGAATATCTGTGAACTGGATAATGGTTAGGAAGATAAAGAAATGCAGTGAATTTCCACAGATCAGCTAGGGTGCATACACCTATTACAGTTTGGGAGCAATTCTCAGATTTTATACTCACTTTAATCACAATGCTCATTTAATCACAATGCTTTGAAACAAAGCACCCAGCTGACAGGGTACATAAAAACCCTGCTGAAAATCACTGGGGTCCTACAGGAGCCTGATACGGCCACATGGACAATGGAAACTCCTGCAGCATTTCTTTAGCCAACTTCTGCAGTCTTGGCTGGGTTTTAAGTTTTTGTTTGGGTTTTTTTGGTTGGTTGGTTTGTATTTCTGGAGATTTTTTGAAGAGGGGTTTTGTTGGGTTTTTTTTAGTTAAAAGGAAGTTTTTTGCATGTTTTTAGACACCGTAAAGTTTTGTTTCTCTTTTGGGAAGCAGCGTGGCTGGTTAGCTTGTGCATGCCCATCAGGACAGTATGGCTGTCCTGCTGATGGAGCACATGTCACCCAGCAGAATCATCTCCACCCGCCCCTGTCTTGGGTATGGAGCTGCACTCCACATTTCACATCCTGGTCCGTGTTTCAAGATGAAACTCTGAACAATGGGATGTGGGCTGCATTAAAGGAAAAAGTAGTCAAAATATGTTCCCTTTTATGCAGATTAAGAGCAGGCTTTACTCTACTGGAATGTTCACCAGTGTGCTCCTCATTTGGGCAAAGCTTGGCTGTGCTTGTTTCACAGAATTACAGCTTTCCATAATTGTGCAGCTGTAAAGAGTGAGCCTGGGCAGAATCAAGATATAATAAAGCTATGGCATAAATTTCAAAATCAATTAAGGCGCAAGACTATGTTGGCAAACACAGGAATGTCACACAGCTAGCAACAGCATGTTTGTCACCAGCACGGGACTGCTCGAGCAGCTTAGAGAGACAGAGCTAAATCCTGGAACTGGGACACAGGACCTGTGCTGTTTGCAAGTCTGAGATGATACCATCCTTCTGCTCTTCAGTAAAGTACACAAAGGAATGTTTCTATATTGCATAAGCATATTGCTGTGCTTGCAGAGCGCCCCTCTGTCTTGCACAGAGTCTAACGACCTGTGGAGAGGCAGCGACTTCTCAACTCTACCACCCGTTTTTCTTCTTACTGGAAAGAATATATATTGCTCTTCTGCCAAACCTTTAAGCTCTATGGTTTATCTACTTCATACCCCAGTGTTATGGTTTGAATTGACATTTTCTTTAAAGTTTTTTGAGCATGCAAGGAGAATTTTAAAAAATACATTGGGTTTAGCAGTTAGCTGAATCCAGCTTCATTAATCTGTCATGGACAGCACAATGAACACTGTTCTCATTGCTGTAACTCATGCAGTGGGAACACAGTTTCTCTAACTCCTGCTGTAGCCCTGGAGAGTCTCCAGCTGCCTGACACTCCACAGTTAAATGCAGCTTTGCTAATCCCAGACAATGCTGGCTATGACAGAAAGAGAAATCTCTTTGCTATGTCATTGCAAGTGGATGTGTAAATAAATACATATTTTTATGTTTATCTCTATAAATTTCTATTAAGTCTACACAGGACTTTCTGTATATGTGCATATATAGATTAAAACAGATCTATACACACACACATAAATAATTGCTTGCACGTTTATCATCTTTTTTCATTTACCCTTTACAAATGCCAAGAAAATATTCCTCATTTCCAGAAAATCAGGTTTTGACTTTTCCTAACAGAATTGCTAGCCCTTATATGTTCCATCCCAAGAGTTCCTTACGCAGTTCCCAAGTTCTCTTTGGTTGGGTTGTAGTGGTCCTTGGTTAATGCCATGGCCTATGACCTCTGATCTCTTGGTAAGAATTCAGGCAACCATTGCTCTCCAAGTTCACTGCAAATGGCACAACCGAATCTCCTTTGCTCTACGCCTCCTTCACTGCTGGCACAGAAGGAAGATAATGTAGGGTTTGATTTGTGTGAGTGGCAGACGCTTGACCTGCTCCAAGTCCAGCATTTACAGTAAAGCTAGCAGCTGAGGACACCGACGGGGAGCTGGTGCCCAGTTTTGTTTGGATGTTTGCTCTCCCGTAAGGGTACATTTTCCTCTCTAAGTTTAAAGACCGTGTTTGGGAATTATTTCCATCGGCCTTTCCTTCCAGGAAATAAGTCAACATTTCACCTTTTCCCTTTACACTGACTTTACCCCTGCACACGAATTCGTAACTGCACCTTTTTAATATCCGCTGAACTTCTTCTGTCACCTGGAAACAGAAAAAAACACCCTGTTAGTTTTTCCTGTTCATATAAGGTCAACCCTGGAACTGCCCTCCCCTCTCAACTCTACTTCTCTGTCATGAAATATGCATAAGGCAGAATGAATTAGCACCTACTGCTGCCTTTGGGCTCACTTAAGGGATTAAAAGTCACTGACCAAAATGGAATCTGAGAAGTTAAACGTCTTGAGCTGAATAATAGCACAGACAGATTAAGCTCCGTCCAACAGCAATGTGTAACCAAAGTGTCCACTGTTGGAACCTGGATCGGTTCCAGTGACGTTAATTTACTCCAGAAGAACTTTTGATCCCTGCAGACTAGGCAGGTATTTTGGATAAAGGACTGTAAGAGTTCATTGTGATTTTGAGAGGTGCAGCAAGCTCTGGAAGAACAACAATGTTCTCTGTCTGTGTAGCCTCTCCGATCCAAAGTATCCAAGGAATTTTGAAAGCTACATAAAATGCAGCAGGATGCAAATGGACATAGATGCTTTCCTTGTTGTCCTTATTCAGGCAAAATTCCTACAGCAAAAGGACTGGCCCATGCAGCGTTGGCATTCCCAGGCTTGCCTCCAACTGTGTGCAATGCAGCAGAGAACGCTTTCTTCTGATGGGAAATGATTTACTTGAGGATTTTGTTGCCTCTGAGTAGTGAACAGTATATAATGGAAAACAACTATACCTCTGATGCTTGAGTCATCTGGAGAATGTTGCCCTTTTCATAAGGACCACAAGATCAAGGGAGACGGCATTTTCTAAGTTGTCTTGGAAATGTAACCACATATCAAACAGGACGTGTGTGAAGTTTGCAAAATCACCTCCAAATGCACTCACCTGAATTTTCCCCTGCACTCCAGTACTATCCATCCGGCTGGCAACATTGACAGTGTTCCCCCAGATATCATACTGTGGTCTTCTGGCTCCAATGACTCCAGCCACCACTGGCCCGACATTAATACCTGAAATCAAAACAATGACCTTGGTTTCAAACACTACAGCATGTTATCCATGGGGAACATGAAACCTGCAAAACAGATTGAACACAAATGCCTAATAGTTTTTCTGGTGGTAGGACATCATATATGTTAATTAATGCCAATTTGACTTCTGTATTTGTTAAGAGGTTTAGAAAAAAAAATAAAGACACTCACAGAGATATCTTATTGGAAATGCAATATGACAGACAACATAAAAATGTGTCTTGTCTGTGGATTTTCTTTTTTTGTTTGTTTTAAGAAGAGGAAAAGTGGTGGTAGTGCAGAGTTTAGCTGCCGAACAACTCAGGACAAACTGTTAAAAGATCTTTAATTGTTTGCTATGACATCCACTGTGGTTGCTTATATAAAGCCTTTTAATGGAGGTTTTCCAAGTGGAAGAGAAACAGTGGCCTGGAAGACGCGAGGAATGGGGTAAGGAAAGTGTGTCACATTGGTTGTCAGTATTCTAGTGCTCAGAGCAGGGAGACACTGGAAGAAGACAAGAGTATGTGAAAATGGCTCAAGCATCTTTTTTGGGAAACCACGGGGCTCAATTCTACATTTCTGACTGTTTTTTACACCTCGTTTGGAAGATAAAAGAGGATGTTCTTTCTTCTGAGTGCCCTGAAGAGCTGCAGATGCTAAATCCTGCACAAGGTTCTGTGCAAGTGCTTTCTCAGGCAAGTTATGCAGAATATGGGGGGGTTAGATATTTGTCTTCTGCCTGTTTGTGGACCTGGAAAGGCCAGTTATAACAGAATTCAAGGACGACTTGGGATTTATAATTATTAGGATGTATGAGAGGGCAAAGATGTGTAACTCTCCCTGATGTCCGTGGTCTTTTTCAATTTGCTGCTGCTAGCTTGCTTTTCCTCTTGTCCAGCCCATTCTCACAATTCAGCCATGAAAGTACAGAGAGAAAGAAGCTGGAGAAAACTATCTGTGTTGAATATGTGATGGAATGAGAACAGCAGTGGAAGTGCCACTGGAGGTGAGTGGGATGCAGAGGAGGAAGAGGGGAACCTGCTCTCTAAGGAGGCTGGGATAAAGGACTCTGAGGGTAGGATATGTAATAACATGTAAAGGATTGCGTGGGAAGGTTTGTGTGGTGAGGACCAAAGATTTGATTTGTTGGATGAAACAGGACCGGCTGAGGTGATTTGACATCTGTGGACAAAAAGCTCCCATCACACTTTCAATGGCAACAAAGCTTCTGCAGCTGCAACTTAACATAATAGCTGAGTACAGTCAGGCCCAGATTGCAGCAGTTCAGCTATACACAGCAGTGCAAACCACAAGACTGGGGACACTAATATTGTATGAAATTATTGGTGGGGTTTCCTTTTAGGGATGCGTAGGTTAAGTAAACACTGAAATTGGACACAATTATAATTCCTTAATCCTGATGCTCACCATCCAGCCTGCTGACCTTACACATGGAGGTGGCTCTCCAGCTAAAGGATGTGTTTCAGTTTTAATCACGAGTGTAGGACAGGTAATGCTCTGCAGCCAGCACAGGGAAACGACAGTGTCCTGCTTGCGTGGTAATTGTAGAAATGTGACTTACCAACTCGTAGTACAAAGTCATTGTAAGACTGATAGTTGATTTCATCAAGAACGTCAAACATCTCTATTGCAAAATCTGCCAGTGTACTCAGATGGGAATAAATTGATTTTTTAGCCTAGAAACAAAATAGTATTGCATATTAGATTGGTATGGTACTGATAGGCAGGTGAAATATCAAAGTGAAAAACAATGGAAACCTCCGACTGGATGGCTTAGGAAAAGAATCCAACCCATTTTGTTGTTAGTGAAAAGAAACTTTGATGGTGGCTACAACACATGCATTCTTTTCTCGAGTACTGAATATTTTTTTTTAATTCTTCTCTCTCTCTTTCTGATTTCTGGGAAGAGTGGAAAGCAAAGTTCCCATGGTAAAGTGGTTCTGTTGCTAGAGAGCTGCAGATGTTTGTTGTGAGCATGGCAGGGAATATAACCTGTTTTCTTACAGGAATGCTTTGGCTGGTGATTATTAATAATTATCATTTCTGCCCTCTTTTCCTTTGGGGTTTATGCTGGCTCCCAGCTCCATGGGGTGCATGCTGTTCCCATTGACAAAATTCCTGTTAGGTTTAATCCTGCAAGATGCAGAACACTGCTATTTTCTTTCCCTTCTGGGCAAGCTGAAGTGATTTGTTATAAAACATATCTAAATGAACTAAACCAAAAGAACCAGAAGGGATCAAATGAAATAAAATCAAATGTCAACTTATAAAAAACCCCCAAAACTTAAGAAAATAATTTTTACAACTTCAGCCTAATAGAACTGTGGAACTCATTTTCAAAGGATACTCTGGATTCCAAAAGTTAGCTAGATTCAAACATAATTACTCAAACTCATAGAAGGAACATTTGCTACGAAGTAGTCAAAAGATATTAGCTGTAGCTCTAGGATTTCTTCAGCAGCATATCATTAGAAAGTGGACAAGAGAGGAGAGGTTCGCATGCTTATCTCATAACTCATGTTCTTCCCTCAGGATCTACCACTGCCTAAAGACAGCTTACCAGGAGAGATCTGAGTCAGTATGGTTGCTCTTATGTTGTGCTCTTATCTGAATGATAAATATGAATTCTTGAACAGATCTGCAAAGTGAAAGTGGGCTAAAGGTAGGATGTGGTGAAAGAAATGCAGGGTCAGTGGCAGTCTAGCTTCAGCACGGTGTTGCACAAGAGGGCTGTGGCTGGCAGCTGGCATAAGATGAGAGCTCTCTGGGTTTTTGTCATGACGGTAGGATTGTACAAGTGGAGTACTTGACAGTGGCTGAGAAACCCGAGAACAGGTTCCTATTTGCTTTATTTGGCTCAGTTTGAAAGGGCTCCTTTATGTGGCTGGGAAATTTGCAAAAATATAGGGCAAAGTGCTAACATAAAATTATGGAAGTCACCATTGGGCCAGTCCCAATTTTCAGAAAGGATATTTTTCTTTACCTGCCTGGGTCTCTGGCATTCTGCTTTTTGCAATGTCAGCTAGCTCTACTCTTTTCCAGCCTCACCAAAGGAAGAACAAGAATTAAGATTAAAGAGCTGATGGCTACACTTCCAACAGAGAAGGAAGGCAATGCCTTGAATGGGCTCACAGCCTGGATGAACAAGAAGGAAGTCTGGAGGAGAGAGGCCAGAGTGTGTGGTTTTACTTAATCCTCTAATCTTCTTTATATTCCTCATCCTTCCAGTTCTGTTCTGCCCAATGAATGCTTTGATTTACTGCAATGCCCCTCACGGCTGCAGGAGAGAGGACTGGTGACAAATACTGGGTGTGATGTGGGTGACAGGTGCCTCTCAAAAGGACTCGTGGCAAACTCTTCTGAACCTGCACTGAAGAACACCACAAAGTCACGACCCTAGTGAAGTCGGGATGCTGGTGAATGTAACTTCAAAGGACTCCCCACACTCAATGAACCTATATTGCACAAAAGATCTACAAAGAGCTTGGTTTCTGTGCTGCCCTGATGGTGTAACTGGCAGACAATTATTTATTTAAACATCATAGGAATAGTTACTAGAAGGACTGCCCAGAGCATCACAGCCAAACCACTCTGACAGAGGCATTGTGCATCTCCTATAGTCACCTGCTGAAGCCAAGCTGCAGAAACAACAGTCCTGTAAAATATGGGATTTAAATATTTAACTTCAGGATACTGGGTTCTTACGTGTGTAAATATCCTCAGTGAATCCTATCCACCACTTTCTGCTCATGGCCAAATCCTAGTGTGAAATTGGTGGCTCACAATCAGAAGCTGTGCCAGACTTTCTGATAAAGCTGAGGCACGCCTGGCAGAGGGGAGACCAGAAGTTCTTGGGCCTCTCGTGGCTCCCCACGGACATGTAATGGCTCTGTGGGGCAGGCCAGGGACTGTGTGATGGCTGGCAGTGATTGTGCATGATGGGCTACCTAGGATCACGGGATTTCCAACACCTAGTTGCAGGCTGAAGACCTGGGTGGAAACTGCCAAAAGGTTGTGAATAATTAAGAGATATCAGAAGAGCTGAAACGCTAAGTTAAAGTAAAAATATTGGCTGTTTCACACAGGATCTTTAGTTTTTCTGGAATACAGAATGTTAAATAAGTTCTACCTGTCCAGAAAAGACCAAATTTTGCCCAAGGCTTCTGAGAAAGTCAGAGTCTGTACAAGACCTGCTGCAGTGATTTAAAATGCATTACTATCATAAGCTCAGAGAGGCATCTTCAGCACTGGGCTAACTCAGCTGACCCTTCAGTTAGCAACTATAAAATATACGAGGATAAACATGTTTAGGTTTTGGAACATATGCTGCCAAGGTTACCCAATAACACACTTGTTTTCAGGATTTTAGTTCAAAGAGCATTTATAGCAGACACACAAGCACGCCGCTGCCTGTTTGCCTGAGATCACACCGGACAGCATGCAAAGGATCAATTTTTTTGTCTGGCTCAGAACCCAGAGGGCAAACATTTCAGCATAAATAGAGTTTTAAAAATACCTTTTTGTAATATGTAGGTTTCTAGGAACAATACAAAGGAAAGCATCGGTTGTAAATACCTTGCAGACCAGAAAACTGGTTACATCTGATATACTACAACATACCTCTAACAGTTGATTTCTACGTGGCCTTGGTTTTTATTTACTTAACAAGGATAATTGTTGCTAGAAAGTTCACAGGCCATTTTATAGTCCATTTTGCTTTTGGCCTCTAATTCGGTGTTGTTTTGCAATGCCAGACCATACGCATGAGTGTACCTCCACAACACAGGTACATGAATATCGGGACAGGGCAGAGGTGTCTGGAAATTCTGGGCAGACTAGATGCATGGACTGCTTTCATTTTCATTATATTACCCATACGAATAATTTACATTTTTAGTAAATTAATTCTATTAATATAATTACTACTGTGCATAGTACTATGTATACAATATATTGAATATTCTGTCCACAGGGTTCTCTGCTTTTCCAGATGCTGCATGCAAATCTAGGAAATCTCTGTCCCAGGACACAAACTCAAGGTGAGAAACACACTCAGGAGTAGTGATAAGGATACAGAAGAACTCTGCCCCAGAACTAGCGGGTCTGAAATTACTTTGACTTTTTTTATTGCTTAGTAATTAAAGGGGTAAAAAGAATGCTAGCAGTTGAGACAAAGAGATGATTTGGAGGGACCAGGGTAAAGTGCAGCAATGTACTGAGCACTCCATTCCTGTCCATGATGGGCGTTCAGAGGGGCTGTTTGTTTTGATTGCAGGTTGCACCCATATTTCGATATAAAAAAGAAAAAAAAAATCACATTTTAATATTCTTGTGCTAGTTTTCATAGACTCACAGAATCATGGAATGGTTTGGGTTGGAAGGGACCTTAAAGCTCATCCAGTGCCAACCCCTGCCATGGGCAGGGACACCTCCCACCACACCAGGTTGGCTCCAAGCCCCATCCAACCTGGCCTTCAACACTGCCAGGGAGGGGCAGCCACAGTTTCTCTGGGCACCCTGGGCCAGGGTCTCCCCACCCTCACAATAAAGAACTTCTTTCTAATATTCAATCTAAATCTCCCCTATTTCAGTTTGAGCCCGTTTCTCCTTGTCCTATCATGCTCTCTTTGGAGCAATCCATTACACCGAGAGTCTCTCCTTCCTTCCACCTCACAATGTCATCTAAGATACTGGGTTTGAAAAACCACCACTGAGTTAGGAGCTTTATATGTCAACTTGTAGAGAACCCAGAGAATCCTAGATGAAGCCACATGAGTAACTGCTAAGATAGCAATTTTTCTTTTCAAGCTACAGTTCTTTGATTTCAGTTGTTGTAAAGAAGTAATACAAGTTTTCCATAATCCCATGGAGTTAGTTGTGTTCCTGATGCTCCTCTGGAAATTTAAGGAGATCGGTTCCTCCACAAATGACTGTCATGTAAAATCTTCTTACCTTAGTTCCCGAAGTAGGTACGAGTCCCACAGCTGCCATATAGGTACTTCCAATTGTCTTGATCTTTTCTATGTCCTTATAATATTCTTTCTCCATAAGCTTTGTTTAAAACATAAAACTGTTAAATATTACATAATATTTTAGACAAGCAACCATAGTTATCAGATAGTATGTGCAAGTTGATTAACCATATCATTTTTGGTAAATTGAGGCTTGCTCAATTTGAGGTCATTGAAAAAACTACTATTAGCTCACATATTAATACTCTTCCTATATGAGAGGAATTTGAGGTCAGATTCACGTGCCTAAAATACAAACTGGACACTTTGGAGAAGCCCAGTGGACACCAACTATGATCAAATAGGAAGTTATTTGCTACAGATAATCTCTGTTGATAGCAATTTGGTAGAAGTGATATGGTCAGCAAAGGGTTAGACCTTACCTCATCAAAATCAGCAATAATTTCATTTAACAGGCGTAAACATTCCACTCCCATATTATTGCCATCCAATTCGATGTAGAAATCATTGAAATTTGGGATGGAAGCAAACATCACTCCCACTTGTGAATATGACTGGTAATATAGGTCCTGCAGATATAATTTTTATTTTAAAAGATTAATCTTCACCAGGCATCATTACTATGATATCTATTCCACTGCTAAGCAATAGCTAGAACAAAAGCCACCACTTTTGGTGGAGAGAAAGCCAGCCTGATTAAAATGATGTCTAAAGATCTCTCCAATCAAAAACACAAGAGAAAATGAACACGTAAGGTATTAAACCCATTTAAAACAACTTAGTCTTTTTCTCTGTTTAGACATGGAAGCAGTGAGTAAAAATTTTGTAGACAGTCTTAGTAGCTGTAGAACTTTTATTGTATGAGAAATACAATTGCATTTTCTCAATTTTGTTTTATAACTAAAACAGGAGACAGACCAATTCTGCCCTGCAGCACAAAACCAGCCTTGTTCCTTCATGTCCTTCCCTGAGTTGTGGAATCCTGGATTCAACATTAGCCATATAATGCTGTTCCCTACAGTAAGGTCTCTGCTAAAGAATTCAGAAGGCTCATGGAAAGTAAAAGCACTCTTGTGTGATCCAGACTCTCAAGAGCAGTATCATGGTCATTATGGCTACTGCAGTGCCGCAGGTATTGCAGCTGTGCTGGAAGGACTCTGGTCAGTGCTTCCTGCACCACTTTATTTAATCACTGCAGCCCTTGATGTTAAAAGCTACTGTGTCTTCCTTGGGTGTGCAGGATTCTGGTTTTCACTTTAAATGGCTGGGTTCAGGAATGGCAGTGTATTTACAGAACTAGAGTGGTTCACAGGGAACTGTCTGCCAGTCCATACACTTCACCATTCAGAACCAAACTGAGCTCAGGAGATACTGTGATAAATCCCAATATCGACTGAAAATAGAATCAGTTATTTGCATGCAGACACTTGGCTGCATTGGTGCTGAATGACACAACGTTCTCTTAGCCTGCTTTTTGTTAGAATTCTTCAGAGAAGGAGGACACTGCAGTGAAAGAAATAACCCCAATCTAATTCCTGAACACAAGTTTTTACAAAACTATTCCTTTTAATACGAATGAAATTTTGTAAGTCCAAGCGTTTCTTGAAAACATACAGTTGAAAGGTGACCCAAGCTACACAGGATCACACCCACAAAACATCACCATATATTTAAATTCTATCTCGGTTTACCATATTTCTTGGGTTAGACATAAGGAAGTGCTGTGCAACATGTGCTGGCAATAGGTTGAAGAGGATTCTTTTATTATCCAGTTTGACTCTCTCCATATCATCTCTCTCTTCTTCTGCCTGTGGGGACAGAGAAAAGCAAAACATTTCCAAAAACCAAAACATTAGCTGAAGCCATCAAATACCTTCTATTAATTCATTGTTTGAAATTAAACTGAGCAAAATAATGCCTGCAAAGTAGAGTGGAAACAGCTCTCCTGTACCGTGCTTTTGCAACATGGCAAAATCCCTTCAAGTCCTCATGAAGTCCCTGGTCTGATGACTACTCCAGGTCTTGATCAGCCAAGTGGATTGGTGTCTTCTGTAGTTCTCTGTTCTTTTGAATAGGGTCTTGATATTTATACAGAATAAAAAGCTAGAAAAATCCCACTGAAGTTTTCTTGGCCTTGGAGGCCAATTGCTTCCCAGGTAGGTGGAGACAGTAATGGCAATATTTGATCCAACATTCAAAAAAGAGAAGCCTGCAGAATCCCCGGTGTTTAAAGCAAACCTACGTCATGTTGCAGTCAAAAGGCAACAGACCTGGTAAGAAACCAACTTCAACACAGAAAAAGGTTTTGAAATTGAACATCTTTAAGAATCTAATGCAATTAAAAAGATTTTAATAAAAAAAAATAAATAGCATTTCTAGAGTTGTTTTTAACTACTCTGGTATTTGTTATGAAAACATATACAGTTCCTGTGCACAGAAATTGCTGTGCACAACAGCGACAGAAATTCAATGGCTCATGTCAATGCCAGCATTCAGAAAGAGGGCCTAGGAGTTAATAAAACTGAGGTCCATAACCCAAGGTACAGGTGTCTTACTACAAGTGTCTTGACTCCCAGGAGTTTGTGAGAGTCGTGCATTAGTATACAATTCTAAAAATCAGACCCCGTATTGGAAAAATACTGAACATCTAGGGATCTCATTGAGACACCCAGGTTTGCAAATTCCACCCTAGTCCTTAGTAACTCATCTGCAAAATTACTTCTCTGGAATTTGCTCCTTGTTGTTAGAGTGACTTTTGGCCCCACATCTGATTTCAACTAGAAAACATTTGATCAGTACCGTATAATTAATCTCACAGAAATCACAGCTTAATCTTTGCTCTTCAACCACACTCACAGAACTGTAACACAGATCTTCTGCCCTGATCTCAACACGATTCTGTTTATCTAGTTACAGTCAGCAGAGACTGGAAGGCCAAATTCTAGGCATTGTTGAGAAACTATAATCACATAAACCACTGAAGAATTTGCTCTAATCTTTGTTGGTGTTCCTTTTGTATCTAGAATTTGCTATCCTGATCTATTACAAAGTCCACATACTTTTCTCACTATCCATTCCTGTCTAAGTAGCAGAAAAACAACCACCTCTTGCCTTTGTATAATCTTACAATATTCTTTTCATGTGATTTCTTTTTCCATGACAAAACTTAGGAAACAACTTTTTCATTCAAATCACTCAGTCTGCTTTGCCTTGCAGTTTACTTCTCTATTCTTAACTTTATTTACAAGTAGAAAGAATGCTGAAAGAGAACAGAAACAAATTCTCAGCTCATCCTCTTTCTGTAACAAGAATTCTTTCTGTAACAAGAATCAGAATTTATTCCAGAGGTGAAATAGCAGTAAATATTAAATAGCAGTTAAGCTCTGCAAGAAATATATCTGAAATTTTTAAACTAAGCAAGTATTTATTTTGTTCTTGTGAGCTGTTCTCCTGACACTTTTTTTGCTGTTTATATTTCATATGCTGTTTTCTTAAAATATCCTTCCCCTGTTTTGGCGGTGTAACTCTGTCTCTGACTTACTCTTGTCTATAAACTTGTGTAATGGCCTCTTGCATTTAGTCTGACTAATGGAATTTAATTAATTTTTATTTTAAAAATAAAAAGCTTTTTCCAGCTGAAAATCCAAACCAAGCTTACAACTCCATTTTTACATCATACTGGAATATGGGAAATTTTACTCTGATGACAGCAAAGAGATTTGCAAACTGAATTCACTCTCTGAATAAAAAAAAAATCCATTTTGGGCTTGCTTATCCATTCCTTTGTTTTTTGAAGAACTTTTTTGTTACTTTCCTCTTGGGAATGTTTTAAGGTTCTCAGTTAAGCTCCCAGTATTAATATAGGGTTGAATAGCAGCCTGGAGAACAATACAACTTTGGGCCAGAATGTAGATATTCCTGGACAAGTCAGAGTCATCGAGCAGGGTGAGTGGAGCAATCAGTCTGACGCATTGCCTGGACAGTGATGTTGCTCAATCACTGGCAGCTGCTGTTCATTTCTGATCCAAAAATGTGTGATCAGATTCCTCTGCCTTGCCCAGTTGTGGACCGAAGTGTTCCTTTTGGAAGACATGATTGAGAAGGTCCTTCAGGAACATGCAGTGTTTCCTACCACTGTGTATGGTTCCTAACGAAGGTTGAAGAGCACACCGCAGCACAAGGATGAAGCTGCCAGCACTGAGCAGACCCTTGTGACCTTGGTCATATTGCTGGGCCTTTGTCCAGCCTTTGACACACAGAAATACAAGACAATTCTAATATATCAACATAAAATAAATAAGAAAGGACACTTCAGCTTGTTGGGTTTCTGGTTGTTTCCTTCTGACGGAACCTTAAGGCCTTTTCTCCTCTTTTCTGCCTTGCTTCAATATGGTCATGAAACTACGGAGAGGGAAACTCTAGTGTCACTGCTGTGTGTGTGCAGGTGTGGGTGTGACAATGTTCACAGTGATGGAACCACAGCCATGACTAAGTGGAGAACTGAGCTCTTGAGTGAAGAGCTAGTGGCTCAAACCAAACTGCCCAAGTCAGAATAGAAAGAGTGGCAAAATCCTCTAAGAGCAGGGAAAGGCATCGAGGATGTCACCAGGGCTAAGGAAATCAGTGGCAGCTGCATTTCCAACACACATAGCAAATGCCTCTCCCCCTCTTTGGATGAAAACTGTTAACTACAGCTTTGGCTCTGAGAAGGTTTTGGTTGCCAGAAATGAGATGAAAGCCACTAAGGTCATGGAAGGCCCTTGAATAACACCATGGTGGGTAACAGTAACAAACCCTAAATAGAGACAAACTCTGCAAATGGCAGAATGAAGAGAATGTAGGTCAAGTGCTCTTTTTGTGCCCTGGCCTATTTCAGGTGAGGCACTTCCCACTCCACGGGGAGAGAGGAGTGCCCTCCCCCCCTGTGGTTCAGGGAGACCTTTGCACTGGTGATGCCTACGTGGGGCAACACAGCGCCACGAAGAATAAGTTGTCAGCTCTGCCTGACCAAGCCCCAGACCTAGAAGCAGAATGTTAATGGCATTATCACAGCACTCCTCCTGAGCCACTTAGTCCTGTTGAAAACCAAGGTTATCAGCTTCATCAAACTACAACCGCCAGACACTGGGGTAGCACTGCTCTGTTGTCACTGGTGCCCGAGCCAGAGTCTCTGCACTCACACCATCCAGACACACCAAATCTACCCCAGCACATGGTTCTGGGCAGAGGGAAGCAAACGGATTACTGATATTTCATGGGCATTTTTCCTGCTTCCTGCCCTTCAGGGGGATGCAATGGAAACTGGTTTTCCTCCTTGTGACTCATGAAACCCTAGTGCCTGCTCTTTGAGCAGCTGAGTAAGAGGATGTGTAGGCATCACCCTTTCCCAGGCAAAACAGACACAGAGGAGGAAGAAGGGGTACTTGGGGCTGGAGAAAGATCACAGGTATTTATATTCCTCATGGAAACTTTATCCAGACAGCTAAATAGCATCCAAACCTTGCCTATTTCCCCCTACTACTGGTTAATTACGGAAAGCTGCCAGCATAATATTTATGCAACAGCTGCTGGCTCAGAAAACAAGGCAGATTATTATGAAAACAAACAAGAAATCAAACACAAAGGCATGAGCAATATCGTTTTTCACATTCTGCTTTTTGCTTATCCCTGTTGGGTATTCCTGGCAGCTAGATGGTTTTGCAGAACTGAACTGTATTTGCAGAGCTGCAGTATTTAAAAGCAGGCTTTGTCTTTGCTTTGGACCCGGTGACAAAATGTAAGGTGTTCTTTGGTACTGTGGCAATGTACTTAACAGCTATTGCATTCTACAGAGTTGCACAGCATCCCACAGTTTTCACAATGCTGGTAACCAGTTACACATCCTCTGTTTAGAAAGTGGTCTGAGCTCTGGCATCACCCGAGCTATCAGGTGACTTTAATAAACATAAAAATGCTGCAGCAGTGCCACTGACTGATCTACTGTTCCAGGCTGACGCTAGAAAGAAGCCGGGCGCCTGTGCTGCAGAAACATCATCCTTGTACCTGAAGGTGGCACTAAAGGCACAGGGAAGACACCCATAACACTGCTCTGCAGGGCCAGATTTTTCCGAGGAAGGGAAAGCACACCTGGCAAGTCTTACCTGCGACTGGGAAACACATATTTCTTACAAGTGTCATGGATTAGAAAAGGCAGCTGAATGACGTTCTGGTATTACCTAAAGAATGCAACCATCAGTCACATCATTGTATTTTCCTCCCCTGACAGATCCTGGGGGAGTGAGCAACTCGATTTTTTTTTTGAAATTTTAGATTCTTTATAAATTTATTGCTTGCATTATTTCTCCTTTCCCCTCCCCCCAGTTTTGTTGAATAATTTCCATAAGCAAAAGTGGTTATTGGTCACAAATAAGTAAAATGTTCCTATATTTGCTATTTGCAGTTATTGTCATATGAGGCCCTTAGAGTTACTCAACAATGTTAGGTAGAAAATTAAATTCTCTTCCCACTGCCTGTTAAAAAAAACCCAAACCAAATCCCAGGTATTTTCTGGAAATATTGTTATTCAGAAAGGTTAAATTTGGCACAGAAAAACACCTAGCAAAATCAACAAGAACACCAGTGACATGTGAACAGTAAGTACAAATATAAATGTATTCACAAATTATCATCAATCAGAAAAATCTATATTTTCCACGTGATACACATAAATCATACTGTATTGCTTCTGTTCTGGTTGTGTAACCTAGATGTATGGAAATAAGACTAAATTTTCTCAAAACTGTATCATTTTTCTAAGTCAGTTTTCTTGTTTGAAATCTGCTTTTACTCAAAACACATTTTTTTCCTGATGTGGCAAACAAAATCTATGGAAAATGGCTTTTCCTCAGATCTTAGCATAGACCACTGAGCATTCATCTACATATTCTTCTTATTAATGGTATTAATTGCAGGATGCTTTCAGTGTTTAAAATATCACTGAGTTAGTACTAGACTGTTGGTAACGATGAAGTAAATGAAAATATCTATGAAAACATTCTGATTGCAGCTTGTGCCACAAATGGTTTTATTTATCTGAGAACATTTTTACAGTCCCCCAATGAGCCTTACTAAAAGTATGCAAACAAAGTGCTTGCAACTTCCAGAATAGCCACTGAGCCTGAAATTCCCCCGTTGCAAGCCAACAACTGAGAATCTTCCAAAAAATCCATGTTGTACCATGCTGGCACATCTTTCACACAGCAGTGGCTGGCTACTGGGAGCTGGGAGTCTCCAGCTTCATCAGTGGTTCATGCAGCTCAGTGTTTGCACAAAGAACCCTCACACTCTGTATAATGTAAGATGACCTCCACAGTCCTAGACCATCGCACTGAGTCAGTGTTTTTTCTGAAACTTCTGCTGCTTGGAGTTCATGGAGTTCAGCCATCAACCATCAACCCAGGGCTGCCAAGTCCACCACTAGACCACATCCCCAAGGACCACATCCAAATGTTTTGTGAACACCTCCAGGGATGGTGACCTCACCACTTCCCTGGGCAGTCTGTGCCAATGCCTGACCACACTTTCTGCAAAAAAATTTTTCCTAATATCCAGCCTGAACTTCCCTTGGTGCAACTTGAGGCCGTTCCCTCTTGTCTTATTGCTTGTCACTTGGGAGAAGAGACCGACCCCCCCCTCACCCCAACCTCCTCTCAGGGAGCTGCAGAGAGCCATGAGGTCCCCCCTGAACCTCCTTTTCTCCAGACTGAGCACCCCCAGCTCCCTCAGCAGTTCCCCACCAGCCCTGTGCTTACACTTGATCTTACACTTACGAGCAAGCACTGTGACAATTTATACAGTCCTCTTAACAACATAGTTAAGAGGGCGCAGAGGAGAACAAGAGTATAAGAGTGTGAGATTTATCAGAAAGGCAACTTCCAAATTCCCCCAAAGCAAACTTTCATCTTCTTCACCTTTCTCCTTCCCTCAGGGGTCAGTGTGAATCACTCTGGAGGTGGGAATCGGACTGCTGAGAGGCACGACAGAAGGCAGGCATTTCCTGATGCCCCTGCTTACGGTTAATATATTTTCTGTAGCTTTTGCTGTGATTATGATAGTTAAGAAATATATTTTCCAAAAAAATCCATGCACTTGGTATCTAAATAAATTTCTGTTCTTCCTTTGGGAAAATGTTGCATAGTTTCATTGCATGATATAAGTTTCATTTGCTTCCTTTCAGTGTACCTGAACATGAACTAATTTTCACTCCTTTTTGTATTGTAAGATGAAAAAACCCCACGGATTTAATTTCTTTAGCTCAAGTTTATATTGCCAACAATCAATTTCCCATGTTTGAAACTCTATTCAAAATACACCTCAGACATAAATATATTACTTCATTAATGTTGTATTGTTGTGGCACAACTACAAATAAAAAAAAAAATCACTTCTCCAGAGCAAATGAATTTTATAGGTCTGTGGAAAGAAAACACTAGTAATTTTTCTCTGTAAACCCCAACAGACATGAAACATTTTGAAAATGTTTCAGTCCAACTAATTTGTTCTGAAAGCATTTGCAAGTCAATTCAAAAAGTCAGACATCATTTTGTGTGCACAGATAGAAAGAAAAGCCCCATGACTTACCTGCACAGCCCAGAGATAGTCCAGGCGCAGCTTCAAGTCCACCTGTCTGGAATGCAGTGCCAAAGCACAAGAAAATAGCAAAATGGCCAGTATTGGTTCATAGCCACGCATATAAAAGGAGCCACCCCTTAAAAATAAAAGGAAAGTAAGTGGGTTATTCCAAGTTGTCCAATCCATAACACATATTTTTAATATCAGACCTTTAGTTTAGAACATATGGGTACCCCCTAATCCCCAGCCTTTTCTGCAGAGGTTCATATGGACAGGGGGTTGGGTGGCAGTAAATCTGATGACTACATCACACCAACATTCAACTTCTTGAGGGTTTTATAATGCTATACATTATTGGAATGTGTGTGCATGCTTTGAATTAGGAAATATTAAAACACTCAAGAGCTGAAAAGCTTAAAAGAAATTGGAATTGAGGGCTGCTGAAATGTGGAAGTTTTACAAGTGTTTTTCTATTTCATATTATAATTAGATTGCAGTGTATTCAGCTGAGGTGTGTCAGCAGAAAACTACAGAATCATGGGACAACAGTTGCTAGTACCCTAAAGCTGATCACCTGCTGATGGATATTACTAGATCCTACAATTGCTGGGAGAGGATGGCATGAGTATTTCTTATGCTCTACTGAGTACATACAGCCCTAAGCAGCAGTGAATGCTAGAGGACATTTCACAGATGAGTGGACAACGCCATGAGTATCTATACAAAAATACCCACTGCTTTAACTTTGCAAGATACCTACCCCACTGCTTTTCTGTAACCACTGAGTTCCAGAATAACTATGTACAAAATTGTAACAAAAAGCAGGAGAATAATTTTTGGCAAAGAAGATACACGTAGAAATATTGCCAAGGTGAGAGTCCCCACTACGCAGGAAAGGAAAGCATAGTGGGCTGTGTCACATGGAAGTTCATTCATCGTTTCATTGGTTCCACCAGGAGAAATGATCACTATGGAACTGCTGGAATTGGTATTCCAAACCCAAGGCATACAGCCAACCTAGAAGAGACAGGAGAGGCAAGAAGGGGAGCAAGTTAAATGTGAAAGACACAGAAATGCAGCTGCTGTGGGGGCTGACTGTAGTGTGTTTCTAATTGGGAAAATATGGCCATGGAGTTCCCATCCAGCTCACTGCTCTAATAAAATCTCTCTCCTTTTCCTCTGCAGCTTTGCTCAGTGTTAGGTGGGAGACACGCTTTGTTCACGAGATGCCAGCAAGGTCAACCAATTAAAGTCTGGGCTTAGTTGAACAGTTTCCCTTTCAGTGCTCAAAACCAAGAGATTCTTAAGCCAACACCTTCCTGCAAAATCAAGGAACTTCAGTAAACATTTTCTGTGGGCTTGCAAGTGAGAAAGGTTCTTGCACAGAGCACGGAAAGAATCACAGAATGGTTTGGGTTGGAAGGGACCTTAAAGATCATCTCGTTCCAACTCCCCTGCCATGGGCAGGGACACCACCCACTAGACCAGGTGTTTGTTTTATTGACTGTGTAAATTGTATCAATTTCAAGTAATCAAATATAAAACAAAACTCATTTTAATCTTTGATTAAAAAGCTAAACATGAATAATACCTTTTCTCCACTTCAGAGCTACTCCTGCTATCACATATGATTAAAATACAAGGCCTCATCTTTAATTATCCCTGCCATCTCAGTTATCCAAGGATTTCCATTTCCTCCCTAGACTGGGAAATAAAAAAATCTTTTAGTGCATTTCCTATGGGAAATTTGAGGAAATTTAACCTGCTTCTTCCAGAGGCAATGTCATGTTCACATCTCAGAGCTGTTACCCAAGGAAGGGAGGAATTTCTGGCAAACAGTGCAAGTCCTTAGAGTTCCAGTCTTAATTGCACTCCAACCTTCACCCCTTGTGAAGGGAGAGGATAAGAGTTAGCGTAAACGGGGAGAATAGGATTGTGGTGCGAAACTGATTTTAACAGGCACCGCCACGTAAGCCCTGCCCTGTACTTCAGCTTTTCTTTTGAAGTGTGACATTAGACCTTTTTATTTTATCCTAACCACTGATAATGAAATTTTATAGCATGCTGTAAAATAACTGCCAACCTGAAAGGTGGTTAAGCAATATATTTTACAGGGGGTCATAGTCATTTAAAAAAGATGAGACATAACAGATAAAATGAGTTAAACTCATAATGGGTAACATTATGAAACAAGATGAGAAAGAGTGAAGTGAAAAGCCTGTTTAATGTGATTTTGTTCAATATCCTTAAAAATGCTGTTCATATTGAACTGATTTGGAAATAGAGGCATGCATGAAGGCTTCATAAATGATGTGCAATCTATCCAGGAAAACATCATCTTCTCTACAAGTGAGAGTGAGACCTCAACACCCAGATCCTCTGCTAGCTGAGAATCCCAAAGGCATTACTTTGCAGGAACTGATAATTTCTGCTGATTAAGCATTTCTCCTAAGCTTTTCAATGGTTACTGGCTATTTTTGCCTCAATAAAGGATAAAGTCATATTTGTGACCTGTTCTAAGTTGTAACTAAATGATCACTGCCTTGTTGGAGGCCAGAACTTCTGAATTCTACTCTGTCTTCTCCAACTGATGTTCAACATTGCCTTAGGATGTCTGTTTCTCATTTTCAACCATCTTCAAGTGGCAACACTTGGGCTTGTTTCCTTTGGCCCAAGTAAGTGTCAGATCTATGGGGCTGATGCACAAAGGTTCCAGCTGTCACAATATTCATCTCAGTCCCCAGATCAGATGCACAGAACTTGCTGAGATGCTAGCTAGCCTGGAGGCACTGCACATCTCTGGGCATTCTGGACTTATGTGCACATTAGAAACAACATATTTGTCTGTGTGCTCTTAGGGCTGTGTGCTACTCACACAGCTGATGTTCAGGAATTCCCAGAAATGTCTGAATGTCAGTAATTCCTGGTACCTGTCAGGACATTGGAATTCGCAGACAAGGGATCCTCTGCCCATTCAGTTCCTGGGGATCAGCTTGGTAGATGTTCTCAGGGCAGGTTCAGTGACAAGTGAATACACAAAATACAAAACTAGGGGCTTGGCTCTCAGTCAGCACTGTGAATTGCTCACTAAATCACTGCCTTCCTCTTGGTCAGAACACATTGCTCAGATCCCACAGAGACCATGAATTGAGACACTTGCCTTCTCAGCATTTCCAATTGTGTTTAGCATGCTATTTCTGTGTGGATCCTTTCCCTCGGGTACCCTAACATGTTTAATTAATTAGCATTAGCAGCCAAAATGTTGAAATTGAGTGCTAGGAATTTGACAAGGCAGCTAAATGCCAAATACTTAGGTGGAAGTTTAAATCCCATCTGACATTCAAGTCTACTATGTACAGCTAGCTGCTGATCTACAGTAAGAGAAGCTCAGTTTTCAGAAGTATTGAGCAAGTTCACTTCATAGAAGACAAGCTTCCTAGACATTAGGTGTAAATGGATCAGGTAAGCTGCACAATGTAAGCATCTCTTCTCATTAGGCAATACTGTCCTTATTTTAAGATCTCATTATCTTTTCTGATCTGCCTGGCCTAAAAATATCCCTGTGATTGCACAGAAATATAAGTAGGTAAATAAGTAATTTTGTTTGACACCATGCCTTGTCTGTCACAAAATATTAGCCATTGAATTAGTAAGCAAGTTGAACATTTAAAAATAGATTTCCCCATGAAGTACAGGACACCACCAAACTACTGATGATACTAAGGTTTGATATAAAAATTTCTGTAGGTGTGGACTAGGTGTTATCTGTGTAATCTACTAATAACGTTGCCATTCCTAATTCAACACCCTAACTCGGGGCAGTGAAAGTTCAGATTATAGCAAAGGGCTTTAATTTTGAAGATACATGCCCTGTGAGTATGAATAATCAAAGGAGTAGGAATTCACCACACAAGAATACGGCATGTGTTTAACAGATCTACACCGGGTTGTTCTTTAAACAGAATGCTAAATTAAGCCATGCTTGATTTAAATACTCACCACACATCCTTGAGCCACGGAGTATATTAAGATCACAATAAAAATACACAAAATGGTACGAATTTGTATTGTCAGGCACCCTGGAAAACACTAGGGAAGAAAAAAAAAGGATTTATAGATAAAGATTTTAAAATCTTTTTTAAAGTGGGTTTGTTACTTTTCAGTAGTCTATAAAAAGAGGTGAAAAAGGGATACAGATTTTTTGCCTGCAGTTATTATTGTGTATGTGTGTTTTAATGGTAATTGCACCTTGGGAGGTAATAAATGTGAAATTATTATTACTATGCATTGTTTCTCATTATAATTAAAACTCTTTGAAAGGTTAGGTAGGATGTCTGCTCATAACGCAAATAATAAATTAGGAAGGCATTTGATTTTGTTCCCAGGGGGAAAATACTCAAAGCATCTTTTGCCTTGCAAATCATCAGCTACAAATAGTGATCCAAGAGATTATACTGTGGCAGCATGGAATTTTGGAGTGGTATTTGTGTCTTCTGCTATAACAGTCAAGTTAAATGCCAGCATAGTTTTAATTATCAGGACTCATTAAAAATACTGAATTTGTCAGAGCAGAAAGAGCAGCAGAGAACAAAAATGTCTCTTGGAATGGAGTCTTGTGAATGTCTTGCTCATCTTTGTTTTCACCCTGGTTCCATCACTGTGAGGTCTGAAGTACTTGTTGCTGTGACCATTTATGAAGCCGGTGACAGAAGGTGAGAGTGGAAGGATAGGTCTGTCAGGCTCTGGTACTTATGTTTGTTCCAGTCCCACTGATCTACTCTGCTTCCAGGGAAAGCTGCCTTCCTTATTTCCCCCCTGCATTAAGAATGCTGGGGGCATCTATTATCTACTGGATTCATGATACATCTTCAGACCACACGACATCTTCTGTGACTTCAAGGGGAAAGAACCAACTTCAGGAAACAGTCAGATTTAAAGGGAAAAGCTGTTCACTTCGTGGGTATCATCAACATCAAAAGCATAGCTTCCAGCAGGCAGCAGAGTACCCACAGAGAGGGGCTTCTGTGGCCTTGGCACAATAGAAATCATGTATTGAAATTCCTCCCAGAGACGTTTCCCCTGTATGTGTGACCACGAATTGAAAGTTTGAGATAGGTGAATCAGCTATAGCTGGGCTGTGAAACATAAGAATTCAGCAATTACAGAAAAAATAAAAAACATGTGGGATCTGCAAATACATTCTGGCTTCAGTACAGATTAGCTCCATTTAAATGTAGGTGGGGAACAACCTGTGTAATAACAATAGTAGATTTATATAAGCATATTATGGATCTGAGTTAATTGGCTACACCAGAAACCAGTTTAACCATTAGTCAGCTTCAGAAAAAAATATTGGGATACCAGAGAAACATCACCTGAGCATATTGCAGAATAAACCCCTCAAATTGTAAGAATCTCACATTGAAAAGCTGTGTCTCAAGGGGATATAGCACTGTCCAAATTGACACTATAAAAAAAGAGAGACTATTTCTGCATTTATTCATCATTGTGATACAGTTCAGGTTGGGAGAGAACAGTGAGTGTCTAGAGACACATTGCACAGACTATTCTCTTTGTGCATGTGGTACATGCAAGTTCTAAACACTGACATGCTAGGCTATTGGGTTAAAAAGGAAAATAAACCTTGAAAAGGTAAGATATAAGATATGTCTGAATTAAAACTCTAACTGACACTTAAAGGTTTTATACTTCTGACTTCTGGTCATCCTAAGATTGCATCTGCTCTTCTGTGATAGCAAAATATTTTTCACTTAATTTTCTTTGTTTTCTTTATTTTTGTGGAATTTTTTTAACTAAATAAGTACAATCAGATCCCCAAAATGCTAGGTAACTGGTACAGTAAAACATTATTGTAGTGGTTTTATGAGTGAGGCATTTGATGCTAAAGCATGGAGAAGTTGAGTCACTTTTCCAGTGTAAAATAGCAAATAAATGCCAAAAGACTGATTAAAATAGAGGAATGACCAGTTTAAAATTCTATATTCATTATACACAGCATATTCATTATCTTTTATTTATTATATCAGACAAATCTTCACCACAAAATCTCAAACTACGGTACTCTGAGTTTTGATATTTCTTTATTTTTCTAGTGCTGGATTTGATCCTTTAAGATGCTCAGTCTCTAGAGGACCCTGGAATAAATTCAAATTTTGCTGACTGCCAAACAGCTGGAACAAACCCTAAGTTTGCACCAGCCCCAGGGGAATGGCATAAGAAGGAGCAATTTCCAACAAACTTCATCTGTGTTTCTACCATCCACGGACAGAAGTGATGATAAACTACTGCGCCTTTATGAAACAAAAGAGGTCAATACTAGTCCCAAATAATTGTGTAAGTTCATAAATAAAGATCTGCTCTGTGCCACGTATTCTGCTGACATACTGTTTGTTTTTCCATGAAAACAATTACTTTCCTCCCACCAAAGGGCGTTTTGTTACCTAAAACTGAGCGTGTGCTAATCAGCAAAGCTGATTAACTGGGTAGGTGTTTTCTCCTGATATTTGTCTGAAAAGACTAAATTGAGATTAAACCACTACAGATTTCTTTCATCAGAATATAATCTGTGGCTGCTTTATTCTGATCTGGCAGACCTGCTTCTCTCCTACGACAACCACATGTCCTTCTGCATCATTACTGCTGTGAAAGTGTAATGCGAGAGAATTCATCGCTGCTAAAGGTTTTGAAAAGGCCAAGGGTCAGGTGTGGAAGTCATTGTGCTTCACCATCAAAACAGCTGCTGCTCTGTCAGCTCTGAAAGCAGAGGAGAAGTTAGCAGGACTTTACATCCAGATACCAGCCGGAATGGAAGGGGGAACTGGTGTGCTCCGTAGGCAGAAAGGGGGAAGTCTGGTTAAAGCAGCTGTTTATCTGAACTCGGGGATGATTCAATAGCTACTGGTAGGTGCTCAGGGAAGACATAACAGAAAAAGACAAGAAGCATAGCATTAATGGCACTGAATGCTACACTGCTACAATCACTGCTCATGTGAAAAGTCTACTTTCAGGTGAATCATCTGTATTTTGAAATGCCTAATACACTACTTAGCAATGAACTTGAAAAGCACATGAATTTCAGACTCTGTGAAGTATGCACTGATGGCTTCATATCCCAAAGGACAAACACGGCACAGGGGAGAAGAGTCATAAAATCTTAAATCACTTACTTGTACTCTTGTGACGTGTAGGTACATAATACAAGCCACTAGGAAGCATATGCAGAACACCAGGAGAACAAGCACTACAATACTCCTAGAATCAAAAAACAACAGAAGTAAAGCAATGCCACTCAGCAAGGAGATCAAACTCCTCAAAAAGTCACTGTATGGTGTGTCTGGAAAGATGCTTTCTAATTGGAGGCTAATGTGAAATATTCAGCATGGTGACTCTTGTTAGTGGAGTGTGTAAACCAATTACTTGGTCTTGGCAGCTGTATAACAGTTACCAGATGCTTCTCCTTTTTTTAATGTCTCCTCAAAGATTCAGAATCACGGGTCAGTCAACTCAGTCACTTCAATAAAATCAGACCAGACTGCAATCCCTTTTTCTAATGAAGCAGAGCAATTCCCTCCTTTCGAGTCTTCCTCGATGGTTAGGAAAATCTTAGGTGTCACAAAGATGCTGTGATGATTATTTTAATTCTGAATCTTCCCTCTCCTGCTCTTTCAAAATATACTTGTTCTTTGTGAGAAGAGAGGTGCAGACTGAGCACCCCTCTCCTCCAGGAAACCTGTGTTAATGGAACGGTACCTTATGGATGTGAGCAAGCTGGCCCACCAGTGCTGGTGCTTTGGTTTGTGCTCAGGGACGGCCTGTCCCCAAGCCAGCCATGGAACCAGGGATGTATGATAGCAGCCTAACACAATCCTCACACCTTCTTTTCCAGTCCTGTGAGAACAACCCAGCCAGTCCAGAAGATGTGAGCCATGGCTGCAGGCGTGTATGTATCTGTGCCCTTGACCATCACTGGGGAAATCACAGAATCACAGAATGGTGGGGGTTGGATGGGGCCTCTGGAGATCATCTAGTCCAACCCCCCTGCTACAGCAGGTTCAGCTACAGCAGGTGGCACAGGATCACCTTCAGTCAGGGTTTGAATGTCTCCAGAGAAGGAGACCCCACACTCTCTCTGGGCAGCCTGGCCCAGAGCTCTGTCACCCTCAAGGGAAAGTTTTTCCTCATGTTCAGATGGAACTTCTTGTGTTCTAGTTTGTGTCCATTGCCCCTTGTCCTGTCACTGGGCACCACTGAGAAGAGCCTGGCCCCATCCTCTTGACACCCGCCCTGTCGATATTTACGAGTGTTGATGAGATCCCCTCTCAGCCTTCTCCAGGCTGAACAGCCCCAAGTCTCTCAGCCTTTCCTCATGAGAGATGCTCCAGTCCTTTCATCATCTTTGTAGCCTTTTGCTGTATTGTCTCCCATAGTTCCTTGTCTTTCTCGAACTGGGGAGCCCACAACTAGACACAGTACTCCATATGCGGCCTCACTATGGCAGAGTAGAAACAGTGTCTTTCTAGGCAGCAATGGCCAACAGCTGACATTTTCCAATACTTCTAAAGTTTCTGTCTAGCTCACGGTTGCATCTGTGCCACAGTGAGGGAAGAGCCTGACCAGACTGGTAATTACTTTGTATGAAGACACCACGAACAGACACTGGAAGAAGGAACCTAAGACCATTTAGTGGGTGGTTTTCTAACTAACCCAGCGATGGACCAGTTCATCTTCATGGCCTTCAATGGCCATGTTCTGCTGGAGGTTGTGTGGCTGTCAGATCAGACCTTAAACTGAATCTCTGCACAGCTGGTTTTTAAGTGACAGGAATTTTTGGAAAGGTTATCAACTACCATGTCATATGATTATTTGAAAGTCATTTAACTTTCAACTACACTAATCCTTGTTTCTCCTTGTTCTAAATTGCCGTGTGCTGCAGCTAGGCTTTACTTCAGAAGTAGGTGAAAGAGTTCTTGACTATGCTCCAATTAGTCAGCAGAGGTTGTTAGCCTGGAAATTAGGTTATTTTTGTAAGTGAGTGATTTCTTCAGATGAAAGGTATTATATAACAAACTAACATTATTATTATTGTTGTTATTGTTATTAAAGTAAAAAAAGTGTTTTTTACACTTTCAATTAGAAATAATAGAATATAGGAGTCAGTATTATTCTGCCTGAGGATTTGTGAATAGAGAAGACCAGAATTTAAAATGTGATTTCCAAAAGCATCAGGCTGTGGCCAGTTCTATTCCTATGGAAATCCTAATTATTAGTAAAAGTGAGTGAAGCTTGTTTTGAACATTTTGATACTATCATCTGAAAAAGCTTATTACTAGTCATTTTTACACCTTGAACACAATTATATCTACTTATTATAACCCCCAGATTTGAAAGTGAAGTCTAATTATTTATTTAGTAAACATTCACATAGAATTGACAAAATCTGAAGTAATAAGTAAACTATATCACTCAACAACAAGCATCAGACACTCCCAAATACATTTGGCTATGTCTGCTTTAATGCAGCCAAGGTCTGGCTGCAACTAATGTGGCAATGGCTAAACTGTGCACTAGGCAATTTGTGTAGTATTGGTATTGATACCAATAACTTCAGTGCAGGCTATAAATTAGGGTTGAAAAGCTGGATGGATACTTCAGTACGTAGTTCACCTTAAGCTCTCTATAGTTTTATCTATGTTGGTATCAATACCCGAAGTATGTGGTCCAAAGCTTGCACAAATACATTTAGAAAAGTTGTAGTAACACTTTTGTTCGTAGTGCAGAAATACTTTAAATAATTCTAGCAGATTTCAGTGGCTTTGTCTAAGTGCATCCTTCTACCAAAAATAAAATAAAACAAAATAAAATAAACAGCACCACCCCCACCCCCCCCAAATAAATAAAAAGGAAAGAGAACAGGGAAGAAATTGTTCCAAATAAGGCAGCAAAATGTGGCTACCTTGGACAAAGAGAAGAGAGAACAGACTGAGGGTACAACAGCGGAGAATCTCCTGTTTGAGAAGAAACCAACCAGGGATGCTAATTCCCATTCCGAAGACATTAATGTTTTGTCCCGTGCAGGATGCTTGTAGATGTTCCACTTTGAATTATAATGGCAAAAGACTTACTGTGGTATTATTAGAAGGTAGACAAGGCCAAATAAGGCAGCTAGAATTAGTGAGAGAACTACAGCACTGGTGAAGTACTCATCCTGAAGCTGGTGGTACTGTTAGAGAAAGGAAGAGATGGAGACAGTGAGCATTTCAAACACACCCAGCCACCCACATGTGTCCATCCTCAGTAAAAAAGAACTATAGACTGAAATAAAACAAGCCCCTATCCATTGTAAAAATGTACTAATAATCATTGCTTAATTCACAAGGCAGACGAGTCAGAGATAAGTTTTGGAGCAAAAAAGGATTCAGCCATTCTGAACCAGAAGGAGGTGGTACTCTCTTGTCTCCACTTATTCATCACAAAAAAAAGAGGTCAAAATCCCCAAAATCCTGAGAGGAGTCCTGTCACGTGGGCTGCTCAGGAGGACACCAACGGGTGGGCTGGAGGCAGCTGCTGCTGAGACACACGGGTTCAGTCCTGAGCAGTTGCTGTCCCTGGTTCCACCAAAGCCACGATCCTCACAACAGAACACGTTTCAGGTGTGGAAACACACAAGTGCTTCCTCAGAAAGGTCCAAATTTCAGTCTCATTTACACCAAAATACTTTCTTATTTTGAAATAAAGTGGTTACATTTAAATAGTAAATCACTGTGGAAACTTGAAATCAAAGTTACTGCTCGAGACCTTAAAAAGATTGAATTCAAAGTGGCTCACAGCCTTCTGACTCAAAACATGAGTGACACGAAATCTTAAGACTACAAAGTGACTTACAGTGGAAAAATAAATGCTACTGCCAAGTTAATCCAAAATCATGTCACTTTTGCTTTTTCAAACATATAAACTAAAGGCTTTTTTATTATTATTATTTAAAACACTTTGTATGTACAAACAAAACCCATACAAGGTAGAAACAAACAGCTCTACTTTGTTAGCTCATATGCATGCTTTCAGCAGTCACACTGGCACAAGATCACTATCTTGCCCAGAGATTTGAGATTTTTCTATATTTTCTATGGTTGGTGAGATCAATACTTATCAGGCTACATCTGCAGAGGGAAGCATCCTCCTGTCATTGATGCTCCTCCCGAGCTGATGAGTCAGTAGGCAGCCACGTTGCCATGACAGAGCATCAAACTGGGGCAAGCAAAAGGAAGGCCAAATGTGTAACTTTATGGGGGAGGATCCTGATGAGCAGAAAGATAGTGATCTTTCTTTTTATCCCCTCCAACTGTTTCCATAGAAGGTGGAGATAATGTCTCCCTCTTAACTGAGAGACAGTCCAGAGGACTATTTAAAGACAGTGAGCAGAATTTAAATATTGTCTGAAAATAAGCAAAAAAGCAATGCTAGTTGGCTTATGGTCAGTGAAATCAGTAAAAAATAACATAAAATCCCCTTACTTTATTTTCACGCTCAATTTGCTTGTACTTCAGGGTAATGAAGTTCAAGTCAGCCATCTCAGACTCAGTCTGCCGTGCCTCTATCAAGCGGCTGATGTATCTGTTCACTCGAGTTCCTGGAGTGTTGTACACAACATTGGTAGAAAAAGAGGAACGATTCCTGAGTTTTTCAGAGGCTGTCCTTAATGCTCTCCTCTGTAGCACAGATGAAGAAAGAAGCACAGATTTTATTGACATTGAAATATTTCATTGCTTTTCTTATTACCTCAAGCTCACAGCTAGGATGAGTACTTCCAGAAGCATTGTCAGAAAACTACAATTTTGCCCTTCATGAAGATAAGCAACACTTAGTTAGCATACGTATTGCTTACAGTGCAGCAGAAAGTACACCTCTGAGGATCTTTCATAATCCATATTTAAGCCTATAACATAACAATAGGGGTGAGCAAAACAGCATTTAAACAAAAAAAAAAAAGAAAGAAAATGCTTCTTTGCTTTAAGATCTGGAATAAGGGCAGATGATGGAAATTATTCTGATATATGGAATAAATTACATTATCTATTCTATCATTTTGAAATAGAGTTAAAGTTACAGTGCTTAATCAAAATAACTGTTGCTCACATATAATTATTTTCACTGGGTCTCTTATTTTTACCTCTATTATTATTGCACACAGTAGACCTATACTGCTTCTTATATGTGATCAAGATCCAGTACTCATATTTCTCAGAAATTAAATAAATAAATATGTTACAGTAATGTGCTGGCTTCAAAGCCTTCCCAGCCATAGCTTGCTTTACATGATTTGAGGGCTGATACCCCTGAGCCAATCTTACACTGCAACACAGTGTATGTATATTAAAATCATATCTCATGCTCCCCTATAAATGTGATATATTAGGTACAAAAGCTCAGGACAACTGGTTCAGTTAAAGACAGCACTGTAGAACTTCACTGCAAACGTTCTGGCATGAGAAACTTTTCATCAGATCCCTAGCAAACCCATTCCAGGATTTTCTGTGTATGCTACCGTATTTATACATATATATACACAAGGCACATTGTAAAGGATTGTGTATACTTCAGAGAATGTGTGGGTTACTCTTTTTAAATACCCAAAGAACAGTACTAATTCACAACTGGAAGGCCTTGCACATGGCCAATTTCAAAATCAGATCTGGCCTTTCTAAAAGTCTTCACTAAAGTTGTGTTTTAAAGGAACTGATAGGCATTTCTCCACTTGTCCCAGAGAAGAAACACAAGCACATGTAAAACCCAAAATGGCAAAGGTAGAATACTTTCAGAAAGTAAGATTTAGAATGCATCTTCAATAAAAGTACATAATTTTTTTTTTAAGAAAAAAGGTGAAGCAATCAGTCAAGATGAATGACTGAGTCCAATGCACACACGCCCTGCTTTGGAGCTCTGGTGGAATGACCTATGCAATATTGCCACCTGCTGGCAAAGAAACTGGAATGAGCAACTCTTCACAAGTTTTTTCTCCATAAATCCCTAGGTAGATCTACACAGAGACAAGGGAATAAACCAGGCAACTGGTATGCAAAGCGATTTTGAGTTATGGCATTACAAGCCATTCAAGAAAGCAGTACTTGTATTTTTATTAGGGACTTTTGATTTAGGGTTTGTACTAGGGACTAAGAGGCTTTTTGGGTAATAGGCTGCCTTTCATTTTTTAGAAACCCACCTAGAGATACAAAATTATTCTGTTACTTTGCATTTGCTGTCATCAGCTTCAGGCTGTGATGGGCTCGTGGTGCAAAAGAACAGCTCTGGGTAACTGCAGGAGAACCTCAGAAATGAATTCCTGTGAAGGGAGCCCTTCATAGAAGGTACATAGGCCACCTGTGCTGGCTTGTTCAAGAGGCGCTCCAAATTTGAGACCTGTTATAATTAATGAAGTTTGGTCTTTACTGTGGGAAGGCTGTGGGCATGAGATAGCTCTAGCTCCACCAGGAACACCAGAAACTCCTCCATCAGTTGGTCAGGTCACCCCATGTGATCTCAGAGCAGGTCTGCTTGACTCGGCCCTGGAACTGATGCCCAAAGAGCCCACATGGATTACCTTATCATCATCCTCACACGTCATGACATTGGAGAAAGGGATCTCCGCTTTGAACATCTTGCGACAGTGCATGAGCTGAACAAGCAGGTAGCAGACTGTCTTGAACTTCATTCTTTTGGCAGGCTTAATGTCTGAGAGAATCAGTCCAGGAAATATCTGTTGGGCAGAAAAACAGTATTTATAATTTGTCAATACATGCCCAGGCAGACATACATACCTGCAGGCATTTACACCATCTGGTGCTCAGAGCAAGGCAATATTTTCATCAAGAAGAAATGCATTTTGATAAACTTCATATATGTGCAGATGAAGATGACTTCATTCTTTTTTTAGTCTGAGATATAAAGAATCTATTGAACAGACAGTATTTAAACATATGCTTAACATTTTGGGAACTGTTTTCTATATAGAAACGCAGACTATAAGAAAGGTGCATTAATGACAAACTCATAAAAGAGGCAATATTTGTATGTCTTTAACCTTAAAACACATTCTGGAAAAATACAGAGGGAAGCAAAGGAGGAAATTAGCATTTTTATTAATTGATGCTAAAACACATAGTTTCAATCTTTTTCTTATTTCCTCATTTTGTTACTTCAGCCACTGGCAAACTCATTAAAATCAGAAGATAGCAAGGATACACTTATATACACGCCCTGAGAGGAGGCTGTGAGGCACTGAGGTTGTATCTTACGTCTTACTTCTTCCAAGCAAGAAGTGTTACACCACAGATAAATATTCTTAAAGGGTTGGGTATAATCTATTCCTTTTACCACGGAGCTACCAGTTCAGCAAGGACTAAGATTTTCTTGCTTTACACTTAAGCATGTATTTAACTCTTGCTGACTTTAGTAAACCCTGAGCACGTGTTCAAATGCTTTCACAGATCAGAATAAGAGCGACCTTTTATTATACCAATTTTGGAAGTGGATCTAACTGTGAAGCTGGCCCTGCTCTGAGGAGGGAGGATGACCACATGACCTTCAAAGGCCCCTTCCAAATTCCACTATTGTGTGATGCTACAAAAACATACACATAGCTACCGTTCCTCATGGCTGGCCAAGAACCTAACCACTCAAAGAACATTGCCATGCACGCAAGTAGGACACACTGGCACTTCTTCACCATGAATAATTTTATAGAGAGCTTTTTTTCTCTTTTTCTTTTAATCTCGTGGCTGCAGGACATGCAGATTCTGCACTGGGACTGAGGATTTTCCCTTCTACTATTACTTATACACAATATCAAAAATCCTACCAAAGGAATTCTCTCCTACTTTCATCTCACAAATCATGTCCCTTTTTCATTATTACTTTTACAGCAGAACAGCATTTTGACACAGTGAACTTCTCAGTGGAATATTTAAGTCATCTCATCTTCTTCTGTCAGACTCTGATAAAAGCAAGAAACGCAGTACAGTCTGTTAAAACAGACTTAAAACACCCAACAAAACAAACCCCCAGCCCCAATGTTTTTCATTCTGCCTTTTCTTTGAACTTGCTCCAGGTCAGCATTACAGGGAAACTGGACTGCAGCAATCTCATTCCAGCTCATTTTGTCATTGCATTTTACTTTCACACTTCCTTTTGCCCCCCGGGATCAGCTCTTATCCTGTTCACTGTTCATTTGCTTCACAGTTTAAGGCAAGGCTGATTGTTTCCTGCCACACGGCTGGCAAATAAGGTGAAGAGCTGGCATTTCCTAACAGAGCACTCTGAAAGCAGCCAGGCTATCTACAGCTTTGAGAGCATCTTTAAGGATGCAGAAAACAAGCAAGTGCTGATTAAAATTCTGGGAAAACACCCCGGTGTTTGGATCTCATGTAATACCCTGGTAAGGGATTCACTGTGCTTATCTGGGATTCTCAGAAACAGCAGCAGGCTGTTGTTCCCCTGACTAAATTCAACTGCAATGCTTGAAATGGCATCGGAGAGAAGACAGCAACGACATTCAAAACACATTCACAGAACCCTTAAACACTATAGCACTGTGTCTGTCTGTGCTTCCTACTCTCAGGCAGGCAGGACCATGACCCTTGGTAGGGGTGTGTTTTTCATTAATATCTGCAAGCCATTCTGTCCTGAGATAGGTGAGCAAATCTGATTTCTGCTGGTTTTTAGTTCTTACAGTTAAAATCAACTGACAATTACTTTTCCATCCTTTTCTACTCCCGTTATGATACATTTTGCTTATCACACCTCAGCTGTCCATCAGAAAAGTACATCAGTGATTTTTTTCCAGTAAATAATACAGCTTCCATAAGACAAACACTTCATATTCAGAATGATGTGGCCGCTTTCTTGACTTAGATGTGGAAGAAGTTTTTAGCACCTGTTAAGATTAGAAGAATCATAGACAACATAGACAGTGGGATCGGGTGCACCCTCAGCAAGTTTGCTGATGCCACCAAGCTGTGTGGTGGGGCCGAGACTTGGCATTGCACAAGTTGTTGGAACACACACACTCGGAAACTAAAGGTCTGATAGAAAGCATCTCCAGAGTGTATCTGAGCAGCTGTGAAACATGCTAGTTGCCAACGATTCACAGATAAAAGTGATTCAGCAATGAAGGCAAAAGGCAAGCACGGCTAGTTGCTATGTATTTAATCTATTTAAAGCAAAAAAGCCATTGTGAATCCATGCTGTCTTCTCTGTGCTATATTGCAAAAAGTGTATTCCATGGGGGGGAAAAAAATAATCAAATCAGCCACAAGAAAGACTTAAGCAAGCAAAAACCATTGGTCAGTGACTGAGGGATACGGAGCCCAGTGATTTGTTTTAACATAGAACACAGATCATCTGCTTCATGCAGCAAGGCTATGCTGATTAATAGGAGAGGAGGATATTATATTCCAAGTCGAAAAACACTGCCTTTTCAAGGAGCAGAGCAATAGAAAATATGTTTCTTTTTCTGTTACTCCTCGGTGACAAGAGTGCAATGCAAGAAGTTTAGAATCACATCTGTTTCTGCTGGATGAAACAACAGCACACGCAAGTGATGTGACAGCCTCTGCCCCTTTTCCTGCAGCTATTATCATGCAAGTTAGGATGAATTTCAGGTAGCTGAATTTCTGCCTATTCAATCCCAAGTCAAAGGAATTAGCTGATGACTCTCGAGCTGGTAAATCCATCTTCAGCTCACAATAAATTACGGCACAGGTGTGTAGTGTAGATAATTGCTCCAAATATTCCTGACACTTGCAAGAGTTTTTACATTTCAGATAGTGTTTTCCAAAGGATGCTCCTGAGCTGTGTTTGCTTATTGAGAGGATTCTTGAACCTTCAGGCTTTCAACTGAGTTTTCCTGAAATCATAAGACTGACAAAGGTGCTCTCCTCTTCCTCAGCTATTGCTTTAACTTCTCTTGCCAAATAGATGGCTAGTATTTTGGTTTGGCTATAATTATTTTCTGGACAAAAACGGAACTGAGATTTTAGCCACCTGCATTGGAACTTTTAGGGCATCACTCAACACAGCAAACCCAGAAGGAGACAGAGCGCCAGACCTCTGACCAGCACCTGCTTCCTTCTGGCTGGGTGACTGAACAAGGATTTAGAAAATAAACATTAGACCTTTGCAGCTGGGATTTTCAGGATAGTCACAGCATTTACTCAAAGACTTCAGATAACAGAGCAGGGCTGCCCAAGATACAGAGGATTTCTGAGATTGTCTGGCATGGCTTTGTATGCACATGGTAAGGTAAGAAGGAGAAATGTCAGCCTTTCCAGGGTAACAGCTGGTTTCCAAAGGAGAACAGAGGTGGTACTCACTTCCATGGACTTTTCATGAATGACCATCACTATATGCTATTCAAATAATATATGCAGGTGCCATGTGACTTGCATTGTCACAATTATAAGATGACTGATATCTCTGAATACACAGTTAGGTGGTAGATAACTGAGTAGTACATTAACAGAAATTTTGCAGATGGTGATTAGCAACCTATCGGAAGCTAATTATTAATTATATTTGAGGTATGCTGTAAAATTCACGTGATACTTATGAATATTCAGGAATAATTTATAAGTTGTATCTGTAGTGTTTCCCTATGATATTTATGATTTTCATGACCCTCTTTCCTGGACGCAGCTCTATTGCTTCCTGTTGATGGTCTGTAGCATTCTGCCCTGGCTCTGGAGCGAGCAAAGTTACTCAGTGAAGCAAAGTTACTCAGTGAATCTGTCAGTGAGCAACAGTGATGGCAGGCCCACTTCTGTAGGTGCAAACCCAAACACATCTTGAGAAATCTTCCCCTCACAAACACTCAATCACTTCTGACCCCTCTGTAAAAGTACCTTGGGAATTTCACTTAATCCTCTGTTTCCTCAGCTGGTGGAACTTTCAACCTTTTCAAAGGTAGAGAGGTGCCATCAGACAGTGAAGTGGGGCAACAAATACTAACAAGTAAGCCCAAGTCCAAAACCACCCAGATGCCACCAAGGTTGTGTCCCGACCTTAGGAGGTGTTGTACTGCAGGACAGTCACAGTTTCTGGAGCAAGGACACAAGTGAAGCAGACAGTCCAGCTAAGGTCGCTAACTGCTGTGCTTCTGGGAGCCAGCTGTGCCAGCTGTGCAGCTGAGGCGAAGGTACCTGGAGGAACAGCAGTGCTGGCAATGAAAGGATAAAGGATTCTGGTGAAAGCCAGATCCACTCTAGTAGAAGAATTTAAATTACATTTAAAGCATCCAGTTTGAAAGTCAGAACAGGATTAGATTACCAAGGAATCATTAATAGAAAAAGTTATTTAGCTGGGTCTATGTAGATTTATAAAGTTATTGCAAGAGGCCCTGAAATGAACAGATTTGGCCTAGATTTTATTTTTTTTCCCCTGAAATAACCTCCACATGCAGCAATGTTTACAGTGCTTTAGAAAGCTAGAACATTTTAAAGCAGAGAATATCCAAGTGTCCAAAGCATAGAGTATAGATCTTGTGAATATTTAATATATTGGAAAGAGATCTGTTTCTCTAACTGCATCAGACCTGTTTCAAAAGTCCAAGATGTTCACATATGTGGTCAGACTCGTGGCTAGTTACATTAATCAAACATTTCAATCCATGTCTCAGGGCAATATTTTGGTCACATCACTGTAAGTTTTAGCATCAATATAAAATACCATGAAGACATGATGAAACTTTACTTAAAAGAAATGTGCTGGCATTTTCAGAACTAGAAACATTGTCAAGGTATTGTAATATTTTGTATTATCTTTAAAAAGTCCATTTGCATAAGTTTTTAACTATGATGGCCAGCAAAGAAGTTTAATTTAATTTAAAAAAAATTCTGTATGCCTCTGGAAATCAGATGAATTCTTCAAGTCTGTTTAGAAGCTGAATGTAATCTATTCAAACATGCATAATTATTGCTTAATAATAACAATAGACTAATATAATCTCTAATAATATAAAAACTGTAACAAAACGAAAAGTAGTCCCTCAGTGACCACTTGGAAGAGCTCTCACACGTATTAGCTTATACACCAAACTAACAATCAGATCAGATCACAAAATTGTGGTAGCTGATTCAATAAGATATTAAAAAATGGGAATATTTTGTAATTTGTTCACACTGAAAATGTAGCTGGTACATGAATGAACTGTTTTATACTGTTATTCTCATTCTTGGCTTGGGCAGTATTTGGGATGAAAGATCTTCCTGTCAGACCAAACATGGAAGAATGCAGAGTATGTGCCTTCTAAAATTAAATTAAAAAATTTAAAAAACCTAAGTGTGCCTATTTACCCTTCAAATTCAACAGATTCTTGGCCATCTGTTGCTCATAACATTGATTTTCATTCTTCTTGGCATCATACCTGCTAAAGTCAATTCATATTAATGTCAGAGATGATGCATAAAGAATAAAAAATGCCTCTGCATTTCAGCGACTGAGGCTCCGGAGGAAGGGATACAATATGAAACTGGCAGACACCTGAATTCACCTAAAGAAACTCCATCCTGTCTGTGCTTCATGGGTAGCCTGCTGTTTCTATGTCTCTGAAGAGCTAACGGCTGAATTGAGGTAGGAGGGGGCAGCAGGTGTTTATGTGGAAGGTGAATAGACTGTTATTTAGCCCATAGTCCCATGATCAGCAGGCAAGCACGTGCAGACTGGGGAGGGCTGTGATGCACTGTGACACACAGCAAAGTGACACGCTGATTGAGCTGCGAGCCCAGTGGAGAAGCCACTCAATACCAGTAACATTCAGGAAGCATTTTCTTCTGCCAGTTTGTCTGACGTGCCATTGATGTGTGCTGGAGACTCCATGTACAGCCGAGCATCTGCCACTTCCACGAACCCATCAGTGACACCCAGGGGCCACCCATGGCATTTGGTTCACGTAGCCAATGACAAACCAATCGGTAGTTTCTCAGCAATCTTGCAAAGACCAAGAACTGTGTCTGCTTACACAGTAGTAGGCTTTCATCTTTGCACATTAAACATGCATTGACCTGATTCACTTTGATATGTGGATGTCAAGCTTCCGTTCTGGTTTATGCCACAGTTCCTACATGTAATAGCCACATTCATCCTCTCTTCTCTCTACTTGTTTCTGTGTACCAACCTACCAAAAGTTTCCTGAAATTCAGCTATTTTTCTTCTCAGTGTGAAATGAAACCTGGTGCATAATACCACGGGAAATTAAATTATACATAATGATGTAGGAGTGAAAACAGCAGAAAACCAAGGCACACAAATCTAGCAGCAATAAGCAACACACCTACCTTAATTAAAACCTCCCTTTTCCTCCTTTATCGGGATTGATTAATTTAGAAACTAATTCTGGTTTCAAGAAAGCCACCAGAAAATTTTCTCACTGACTGCCAAAACAGAATCTAGCCCACTGGATTTCTACCTGTTTTCTTTCATACTACCTAAAAATGGATCTAATTATACCAGCAGAAGAACAAAACGTGACCTTGCATGATTTTCACAGCAGATGAGGACATTCCACCTCTCAAATAACAAAATGCTTTAGAGGGAGTGCATAAAAAACACCTTTGCAGCAGCCTCTCTGGGATAAAGCAGCAGGAGTTCTCACGCCCAGCACTGAATTCCCCTGGTGACTGGGCACCCAATATTTCCACAAAAACTCCCTGAGTCATCAAATTTGGACCAAGGAACTGACTCTAGGCATGAAATTCAAGACGACCTGTTTTGCCGTGGTTATATTTTTGCCAAACACCCGTTGGCTAACATATGCAAGCATGGAGCTTTAACATGACTTTCAAACACTGTCTGTATGGTTTTCATACTTACTTTCAGAATTGGGTATTATTATTTTCCCTTTGAAGGTCAAATCCCTGAATGAAATCTGTCTGGGCAAAGTCTCAGAATATAAGGCTGTAAAAGTCTGTATCCCAACTTATCTGGCATCTCTATCTATGAGGAGCAATGAAGTTCCTCTTGGACTGTAAATATGTTATGACAGATAACTTCTAAGATGAACTCCATTTGATGTGGGAAAGGTTGGAGCAAGCTGAATGTGTTTGAATTATGATTATGGACTTAAGACTCCTACTGAAGTCACAAAACATTTTGTAGTACAACAAAAGGCTGCCCTAAACTCAGTAACTGGTTGAGGCAAAAAGGCATGACTATAACTGAACCTGTTGAAAAACCACTGTCACCACCACCACTGCATGCTGAGACTCGAGATACTGCCATCACACTGCTGGGTTCTCCTTACCCTGAAAACCTGGTTAGGGTGAGGAGTCACATCCATCTCCATCAGGGGTGGCTAAATCCTGAGCAACATCTAAGAAATGAAGCTCCTGCTCAGATGAGCCAAAATCTTCTCTTACCTTTCCACACTTCCCATTTCCACCAAAAGGAAGAAAAGAGCAGAAAATGTTACTGTCCCTCAACAACCCTGCTGACTTACTCCTCCTTCCCCAGCACATCTCCAGGGGGCTGGCAAAAGGCAGAGACTGAAGGGAGAGTGAAGCCTGGGACAATTTGGAGGAAAGGGCAGCTAAGATAAGAGAGGGATGATAGAGATCATCGTGGGGGGCCGAGGTGGCAGAGCAAGCAAGGGAAACACTGAGTTTGTCACGAGAAGCTCAACATAGCAAGAGGAAAAAACATGCATGTTTTGGACAGAGAATATAGGATTGTGCAATAATCTTAGGAAATGCACTCAGGCTCAGCACAAGTACCTGAGCTGTGGTACAGTGGCTCAGGCGTTCGAGAGCAGGGTGGTTGATTGCCGGCTGCTCCTCTGACCTGGATAAGAGGGCTTGTGTTGCACAGCTTGGGAACACGGCGGCTTTTCCACACTTCCAGGGGGTGTTAGTTCAATCACTGCTGAATATATTTCACTAACTTTGCTGCTGTGGGTAGGACATGTCTGTAAATACTACTTCTCCTGTGTCTATTCACTGGGGAATCCTCCAGGCCCAGTACAGGAGCCACCAGTATCACAAGTGCTTGTAGAAAGGATAGAATGATTACAGAACCTGAATAAAACAACAGCTTTCTTTTGGGAGGGTAAAGGGAAAATTAGGTTCATTTTTAAACTTTAAAAGTAAATTGATCATCTTCTCTACGTAAAGTTCAATGTTAGCTTTTTTATAGCATTCCTGCCTTGGTCAAAACCAAAAGGTCTAATTTCAAGAGTGTTTGAAGAGCTGTTAGAAATAAGAAATACCAGTATTGCCTCTGCTTTCAGAACATCACAGAACAGTTGTTAAATCACGAAACATATCACAGAATAAGCTAGAATTTGTGGGCCTTACCTTCCTACGATGGGATGGCACAATAAAATATGTTTCAATATTATGCTTCTTCAAGAAACTGTTCCTTTCATGACCATATCCTGGTTCTACCTCATAGTCCCCGTTTAGGCACTCTAAGGTGGTCTTTGTAATGTGAACTTTCCTAGAGAGAAAAATCAGACATTGTTTAAAGCAAAGATACATTGCGAGCTGAATGCTACTGAAATACACTCCTGTGCAGAAGATCATGAAAAGATGGGGATCGGGTGCACCCTCAGCAAGTTTGCTGTTAAAAGGTTGGTTTCTTTTGTCTTTTCAGCCAAAGAGAACACAGAGATACTTCTATCACACCATTTCCTGAACCTCAGCACAGTGAACAGAAAGAGGACTGCTGATTCTCCAAGCACTTGCACATTTGTTGATATGCACATCATTTCCACATGATGTGGCTTTCTCAAGTGTCAACCTCACTGCCTGCCTGGAAAAACCTTCTGCTGTTTGAAACTTGTGACTTCACACTCCCTATCTCTCCTGTGCATGAAGGAGAAACTTCTCTTTCTGTTCCCCTTCACATACCTGACTTGTTCCATTTAGCCATTCTGATTTGTATGCACTACAACTCACTTAGCTTTGGCAGCATGGTCATCTTTGACTCTATTTGTGAGTTTTCTTATCCTGAAAACTGCCTTCACGTTTTCTCCCAGAATTCCTCTTATATGTGAAAATATAATCTATGTAATTATATAAAAATAATAACATATATAAACAATGATATATTAAAATAATAATATATATATAAATATATAATTATTTGTATAAAAATATAATAATCTTCACAAAAGATACCTGAGAAGCCATTAGTGCTCTATTAAATGTATTAAGATTTTTTTTTGCTGGAAAGCCTTAGGGTAAGTGACATACAAAATACACCTTCAAAATTGTCTAGGGCAGACATTGGTAACAAACAAAAATTCACTCATCTTATCTACAGAAATTAAGATGTTCCATTGTCCCTCTGTTCAGCAAATCACGATCTTGTGAAGATCCAGCCAATGGATGGTACATCCCAGCCCAGATGTGAATTGCACACAGCAGGGCACCCATGAACCTTTGCAAAACATGTGAACTTAAACTGGGCCCAGGGCTATTCAAGGAGTACCTAAAATTCCAGGATGGGTTTTTGCTGCAGGTTTGTGTCCGACCATATCATTTGCACACACGCCAGCAGTATCTGAGTGCATAAACAAGTATTTTTGTCTATAGCACACTACTAGTGTCAGAAATCTTGCCATGTAAAAGTAGTTAGGTACCCCCTCACACATATGTGTAGAGGTGCAAAGGTAAAAATTTCCTGGTTTAACTTCTATAACATGAACTGGTGAAAGTCTAGGATCCCCACATTCCCAGAATTGTCTCATTCCTGCTTTTTATATTTGGCAGCTTCTAATAAGGATTTCATTCAGAAATGTTTTGTTTCTAATCTAACCTATTACTAACATAAAAATCAAATGTACCATTTTGAGGATTCCAAAGGATAAATCACATAACGTATTGATTGCCCCTACCAAACAGAACCATTCCAATTGATAGCAATTCCATTGCAAATATCTCAAAGAAGGAAATAAATTCTTCACCCATAAAGGTTGCTGTTTCTTTTTCTATGGCTCTTTCTCAGACTTACCCAGGCAGTCCTCCAGCTTCCATCACGTTAGCTAAAGTCACGTCGTTGGACCAGACGTCGTATTGCCATTTCCTGAGACCCAGGACCCCACAAAGCACCCTGCCTGTATGCAATCCAACTCTCATATTGAGATCAACCTCTGTGGCTTCTGCAACAGACCTGGAATAGACAGCACCAGAATATTCGTCTTTAGACAATGATATTGCTCTTGATTTTCTTTTTCTCCCCTTCCCCCAATTTAACATATATATATATATATATACACGACTGAATAGACAGGACCTTTTAAAAATCTCAAATGATAGATTCAGGTTCAGTTCTTTTCCTTCACTAGTTTCAAAGCCCCAGTTGTAATTCCAAAGAAACAATTTTTTTCTTGGTCATATTTAATTACTGTTGAACCAGAATATCAGTATTTCTAAACTTCATGATGCAATACATTAAAATTTAAATCTCCAGGTTTAAAGGAAACCCAGAAAAGGTTATGTTTCATTACATTTAATAAAATTTAAAAAAATAAATAAAGGACAATAAAGCAAGTTCTGTAAACGGCTTTGTCACAAAAATTCCCTAAAACTTCTAGGTTTTATTTGCCACTTTTGCAGTATTTGCTATGAGGATCCTGTAGAAGCACAGATATTTTACTGGGAGATAAACAAAGAACTTTCTGACTGTTAACTCAAACAGCTCAGAGCCAGCCAGCTCAGCTCCTACACTGTTCTGTTTATCTTGTGTCTCACACAGATTTACTGGGTTTTGTGTCATAAACGTTCCTTTTTCTGACTGCATATTTATTTTAGCAGGATGACAAGTGACCACCACGGGACTGATGGAATCAAAAGAAGATTTTTGAAACTACTTTATTAGGCTCAATATTACCCTGACACGTAAGCAAGCAAACACGTTTCTGTTCTACCATTACTACAGATGCTTTCAGCTCAGTATTAAAATGGGCTACCTGGCTTCTTCTTTTTACCAAAAATTTATGTTAATATTTCTCTTTATCCTAACCTTGGATTTACTTGGTTGGTGGATTTTTCTCTCTTTAATTATTTTTTAACTCTCTCCCCTTCACTCATATAAAGATCATGCTTGATTCTATATGAGCCAACTGAATTTCATCATGTAGGACTTTAATATTTAACATTAAGGAAAAGATTGGTCAAAAGATATAAGCTTGAGTCATTCAAGACTTGAATTTAATTTCTCTCCTCTTTTAACAGTTTGTTCTGACTGAAAGCAATTTTATCCCCTTTTAGTTATCCATCTGTAATATCAAAAGAATACTTTATTTTCCTTACTCCCTTTGTTTGCAGTGGCTTGATCTCCAGGTAATAATGTAAAATATTTAATTTGTAATTAAAATTATATAAAATAATCCGGAAAAATAGTATGAACCCAAACACTTCCTCTCTGTGTAGCACAGAGGGTTAAAAATAGTTTTTATAAAGTTATTTATGTTGTCACAGTTTAGATTTGTGATGTTCTCTAAGTTCACCATTTAATTAAAATTCCACTTGAATGAAAACCTACTCAGGTAAAATTAACATTTTTTTCCCCAAGTGTCTCAGGCTGTCAATCATCTCGGGTGATATTTATTTAATATTTCCTGATATTTTTGTCACCTGATATTTTCACCCTATGCTACTGCTAAGAAACTGTTGCAACTCATGGTAATCACACAGAATTGTGCTGCGCCTTTACCTTTGTGGTATGCTCAGCTAAGCATAATGTCCTATGGTGGGACTGAAAAGGGCACATACTTATATTTACAACCTCTTCGAGTTGCTGTGGGAAAAGAGGTATAAAGAGGTACTGGTTGAGAAGGCAAATGGATAAGTATGTTCTAATCAGTTCAATTATCCAATTACAGGAGTACAGGACAACAAAAATGATGAAACAAATCGGTACAAGAAGAGCGGATGAACAGTGATTATAAACACTAATATCTTTCCCAGGTTCCTGCAAGAGTGGCATGGAGACCACCTCTAACGATGGATTTGCACCTGCAAATTAAATCTGACTTCTGAGGATTTTCATTGTGTATCTGGGAAAGGAGGAATTCATTGGTAAGGTCATAATTAAAAACATTTTTAATTTTGGTGCCACCAAACGAAGGATTCTTTCATTTCTGTGAGTGCAGGACATGCTATAACTCACACCCTGCACTGACTTGTGAACACTGAAAAGGAGCCTGGAAGCTACAAATCTTACACATTCCATGCAGAGATAACACTGTGCGTGGATCTTTGCAGCTTTTTCTGTTACAGACACCTGGCATTCCACAGGTGAGTTGCAGTCCAAAAAGAGAAAATCAGTGAATAAATGGAACTGATCAATCAGTGTAAAAGTTGATTTTCATTAGGTTTTAAATTTAAATTTTCCAATAATGCCTTTAATAGGAGAAGACCTTCAACTGAGGCTACAATTTCCCCTTGACCTTCATTGACCATTATATTTTTTAAAGTATTGTCCAACTACACCGGCTTGGGCAGAGAGGTCTTTGGGAGGACTTTTCAGCTATTTCAGGAGCAGTCACTGTGTTTGTCTCTTGTACAGCTGTACCTTTTTCAACACTGTTACCAGAGGGCAGCTGAGGACAAGGTGTGGTGTGAGCAGCACAAGATACCTGGCCTCAATTAAAGAAGGGACTCTGCAGCCACGAAGTGCTGAAGTATTTAAAAATGTCAGCTATCACTGATGTGAGTAATGTGGAGATCTCCTTTGTCCCCATAGGGAACCTGGGCATGCCACATTTTTCAGTCATATTTTATGCAACAACCCAGAAAGGCTTGTGCACAGCTTTCTGAAAGATTAAATATATCCTCGTCCTATTTCTACTCACTGCAAGTCAGCTTTCCTTTATTCAGTATCCGTCCCCAGTGAAGCCTCAAAAATTACTCCAAGGAGTCCTAAAAGGACTCCAGTGTGACAGGGCTTGCTGTGTACACGGTCTGCTTGACAAAGCCTTGAGAAAATGAAAGGACCTAATAACATAAGCCACTAAATGATAACCTAACCTTTGTATCTTCACCTGTGGATGTGTATTGTGCCATAAACAGAATGACCTTACACCAAGATCACACCCTACAAGCCAAAGCCCTTCAGGATTATACCTTGCTTACCTGTCTATGTTCTCCTGCATAACTAAGTACCTATGTAATTATCTTAATTGCTGAACCTGTGAACGTGTGAGTTTCTCTGTTTGCAAGTCAATGTTATTTTTTTTCCCATTTAAAACAGTATATAAAACCTCAGCCTAAATGTAAGTGGAAAGACAGTGAAATCCAGACTTTGATAAAGACTACTCTAGACCTTTGATCTTGCTTTATCCCAACCGGCTTGAGAGAGAGAGAAGGGAATTTCAACTCCTTTTAGAAATCTGAGTAGCACAACACAAAGTAAACAAAAAGAAATGAGCAGAGAAATACTGATTGCACTCCTTGTCAGATAAGCTGGACTGTATGAGGCACCAATAGACTGTAAATCTGAAAACAACATGATTTGAACAAAAGATTTCCAGGAGTAGTAACTTGGTAAAAAAATTACATTGCAAATGCATTTCTACATTTACCCCAGAAACTACAGTGTGTTTGAGGGGTGCTTTCACCATTACTAAATTTGAGTAGGAAAAAAAGCTCATGAACAGTTTGTTAAACTTTCTGAATTTACCTTGAAAACCCATGTGCCCTTTATGCAGTTAATTTCCATGGATATACCCCACGGAACCATCAAAAAAAGAGGAATGTTAAGTAATATATAAAAAATAGGCTTCAAATATCAAATCAGATCAGCACCAGAATCATATTCCCAAATATCAACAGCAGGGGGTTGGACTGGATGATTTTTCGAGGTCCCTTCCAACCCCTGACATTCTGTGGTTCTGTGATTACTGCTCTAAAATATCACAAAAGTCCCCAGTAATACCTTTTAAATTATAAATACGTTTCTGAAGAAACATCAGCACTTCACAAACAAGCCATGGATAGGAAAGAGAAAAGAAGTTTCTCAAATAGATTATTCATTATAACTCCTCCTCTCCCAGGTTCAGATATAACATGCTCTTAAGTTTTCCAAATGTTAGCACAAAAGTAGGCCCAGAAACAAATGGAAATCAAAAAACCTTTTCTTTTTAAACTAGAAGCGTGTGGAGTCTAAGTGGCTGATAAGATAACCACCTACCCTAGCAGCTTGAGTACCCTACCAAGCCTTTACATTTAGTTCTCTCCTCAGCTACAAATATTTCATGTGCTGCTGCAAACCATCAGAGTGATTTAGATCACCAGCTCCAGACCTGTGCTGCATTTGAGAGGCAAAAATAAAAGCTCTGCATCCCATTTCTTATAAGTTATTTAGGGCTTTTCCTTAGGTTCAAAAATATCTGCATAGAAATAGATATTTCCCCATTAAAGGCACAGACAAGATTTTTGGTTCAGTTACATACATTTGCTTTTCATATACGCACAGTTCTAAGATAAAGGTGCCCTTTAATTTTGGACATCTCCCTAAGTATTTCTGGGTCAGATCCATTTCAACAGCATCAGTAACTGATGTTAGTTAGTTCTTGAGTGTCTTGAATGTTAATGACCAAGGCTATCTTGGGAAGTGCTCTGTTAGCCCAGAAGGCCATGGGAGGAGAAGCTGCAGGCCATTGCCTGGAGCATCAAGTAACACCTGCACACTAAACTCCCTTGTCCTCTCTGATTTGTCTTCCCACAGGGTGGGTCGTGTTGCAGCAGGGGAGATTCAGATTGGACATCAGGGAAAATTTCTTCCCTGGGAGGGTGATTGGGGGTGGGAATGGGTTGCCCAGGGAGGTGGTGGAGTCCCTGTCCCTGGAGGTGGTCAAGAGGTGTCTGGATGTGGCGCTGGGTGCTGTGGGTGAGTGGGGATGGAGGCAGGGCATCCCAGTCAGATGTCAGGGGAAGGGGCATCGTGAAAATGTACCGTTTATGTGACAACCTGAATGATCCCATTGCACTTTTGACAAGTTTATGAACGTTAACCCCAGTATTCTGGCCCAGTCCCAGGTCTAGTATTTATATCCTGCTCACCCAGGTTCCCTCCTCATTCCCAATTGGAAACATTACAGTTCACTTCTGGCCCTGTGGTGTTATTGAATGCATTTAAATAACCCCCTCATTTCAGCACACTTCATCCCCTAAGAGGTTACATTTCTGGACTGATCCAAAGAACTGCTCAATATAATTTATATCGGTTCATGAAGTGCTCTGCAAGGAAAGACAAACTGTTATTAAGAATAGGGAGAGCTTGGGTAGCTGGGCAAAACTTTTCTACATGGTAATTAGATAATAAATACATCTATTTGGAAAGTAAAATACTGTAGTAAATAGAGTGGAACCTTCAAAGGCAAGCAATTTAAGCAAGGTGTAGAGCATACTCAGCCTCACACACTGTTCAAAACCCAGGTAAGGAAAACATCTGTCACATCAGAGCAACATCTGTCACATGGGAGGCGCTAATGAACATGTTCATTTTAATTATATTCCTAACAAAAATCTGATAAAAACAACATTGGTGGTATCCAACACTTAACTCCCACTGAAATACTGCCATGATGGTTTCAGTGACTCTGGAGTAGAACAAACACCTGGCCCGCACTGACACACTGGCACAAAACTCACTCGCAGCAGAAATACATTTGGAATAGAAACAGAATACAATGCTATCTGTTTTGTTGTTATTTTTAAGAAATAAAAAAGGTCCTCCCATAATGATTCTGGTCTGACTTTAACTGTACCCTCGAAAAAAAATACTTTGTAGAAGGCAAATGAAATTGTGAAAATTTTGAGTATTTTATAATGTTATTTGAAAAATTGCCCTGAAAATCCCAATCTAAAGGTAAGGTCATAACATTCTCAGACGATACTCACATGCAGCACCACATTCTAGGATACTTATAAATAACAGTTACACAGAACATGAAGAGACTAGAAAGTATAAATTTTTATGAACTCATTATAACATTCAACACAGTCGAACCACAGATCCATCAATGAGCCACTAGGAGCTCCTATTCCTTGATTTCCTGGAAAAAGGTTATCTTGGTGGTACATATCTCTGGGACAGACACTTTTCACAGATCCATCAGTTGAATCACAGTTCAGGTGATTTTATTTATTTACTTATCCCAGGTAACATGACAAATCTGTCACTGAGTATGGTGACTTCCAAACATAAACTTACAAGACCTGATTTCTTCAGTAAAGTGAATAGACTTTCAGAAGACTACCAGAGGGCATCCAACTTTGGATGAAAGAGAGAAGTTTAAAAACCAAAAGTGACTCTGTATCTCATGGGATTGATAAACACCACCACCTAACAATCTTACTAATAGACAACAAAATATTGCCTTTCAACTTTACCACCGTAAGACTTTCACTTCTCTTTTTCATCTGTTCAAGGTATTTTTAAACAAATTAATATGGGGAATCCATCTTCTGACTTTGGGCTCTGTGAAGGAGTGAAGAGCTTTTTCCTTATCTTTAACAGACCTATCTTCCTGGCTTGGCATGCAGTTGGCTTTACCACATGTTTCTGTCACCAAAAGAACCTTGCCCAGAATCCAACAATATCTGAAGAGATGATGCACCACTTGCAGCAAAAGAAAAAAATACTACAACTGCCATCAAGGGTGATGGTACCTGGAATGCACCATCTTCCTTTTTCCTAACATAAACAGAACGGGCACATGAAATATAAGAAAATAATGGAATTTATTGTGTTTCAGTTTGTGCCCTTGCCCTTCCCTCTCACCCTGACACTGTACACCACTCAGAGAAGTTTGGCTCACACCTCCCTACACCCTCCCATCAGGTGTTTGTGTGCATTGATGAGATTGCCCCTGAGCCTTCTCTTCTCCAGGCTGAGCAGTCCCAGTTCATTTCTTCCTTTTAACTCAACTCCTTTTTCAAGTCTACTTGATCATGACAGCAACCAATAAATGACAACATAAAACTGGAACATGCTTTATGTCTAATATAGTACAACTGAAATATCAAGAAAAGGAAAGCTCAGACAGTTCTAATGCTACCTTATTTGTATACATAAATCACAGCACAACTAATGAATTAAAGATTAATGCTAGGTTTAAAAGAGGATGAGAGCATCAGCTACTGCTTTCCAGGGAATTAAAAAAAAATACTTTGGAAAATGTGCACAAGGCCTCTGTATCCAACGATGCCTCTAAAGGCCAAAGCTTCTTTAAAAATGGAGTATCCATATACTGCTGGAAGAATGCAAATATACAGAATTTGCAGATTTAGGATCTTATAGTATGACAGACCACCATATGTTATCATAGATTATAGAGTTTTTTATTGATTTTACAATTTTTACAAAGATGATGAACTTGCATTGAATGAGAGTGAGAATCTGGGTTCATTTACCCAACTCTTCACCTTCTGAGAGATTTTATAAATAAATATTATAATGAAAACACATGCATTGAGCTAGAAATGAGAATCAGCCTTCCATTGCTTTAAGTACTTCTCTCCTTTTTTTCTGTGCTTTCAAGTCCTCTGCAAAGGAAGCTCACTGAATCCAGGGTCACAGAAAATTTTAAGGTTGATATGAAACAACAAAAATGTGTGGTAATGTCCATGTTCTGAACAAGTATCTCTACAGAGATAAACCCAACTCTCTTGAGTAAAACTTACAGTGGAGCCTGTAAGAGGATCGTAATATATTCATTCTCCTACAAAATACATTATATTCCATTCTACTCACTTGTGCAGGCTCATTCCAAATGTGTAGGACTGTGTAATACTGTATAAACAGTATTTATCTATATACAGCATTAATAGAGGTGTGCAGTCCCTCCTCTGGCCTCCCTATCAAACACACACACGTTCACACACACACACACAGAACAACACGGTAGTGAAGGAGCTTCCCTTCTTTATCCCTTTTCCTCCAAAGTAATGAAACAGATCTTGGCCTCCTGCTAAAAGCTCATTCACAGTTCTCTCACATTCACACTTCCCACCTTGGTAAAATAATGATCAATGCAGAGCTCTCAAGTATAAAAAATACCTTCTGATCAGTAAAGTGAATTCCACATTACATTTCTGAGAAGCAGAATAAATGAAAGGTTTAACCATGGCATACAGAAGGAGAAATCAGCAGCTATGGTTTTGAGAATGCAGACACATGTACAACATGCATCCATCAGCACTGGCTTGGAGGTTTCTAAAAGAACTGGGCCTGTGAGAGACTTGGTTGTACTTAGAAATATCTATGATTAGTGAAATACCAATTGTTTAAAGGGATAATTAATCCCTTTGTTTGGAAGAATATTGATAAACTGCTCTATTGTCCTCTGTAAAGCCCCTACCATGGCTGGCCTAAACCCCAGTCAAGTGAATCAGCTGAAGATTAATCATGTGTCTTAGGTTTGACACTAAAAAATGGATTATAAGTAAGTGATTAAATTAAGATGGATAGGTTTGAGGAAAGTTGGACATGGCGTAAGCGTATGTTGAATGGAATAACATGAGATATTTCTTAGAAGTTCAAAGGTGATCCTTGTTGAAGATTGTTCATGGAGACAAGAGACTGTGGCGACCAAGGACTGCACAAATGAACAGAAACTGCAAAGGAAGAGTAGGAGTAAGGCAAGGAGGATCAGCTGGGTAGATGGAAAAACACCAAGAGCTTTTTTCCTGAGAAAATAGTAGCTGCATGATGTTATGTAATATCATATCTATAAAGAAGGTGTATTCAAGGTAATCTTTGCCATTCACTGAGATGGTGGCCTAACTCCGAGTTGTTTAATAAAGGCAAAGCTATAGATACCCACAGTCTGGAGAAATCCTTTAGCAGTCTACATACGGTGAGCAAAATGAGCAGCTTTATCCCTGTAAAACACGAAATGGGATTCCTCTCTTTGTGGGAAATGGCCACAGGAATATTTAGCAATTTCTCAGTACCTGTATGTGCTCCTACACACTCATACTTGCACACTTCTTCCTCGCAGCCGTGCAATGGAGTGGAAAATCGATGTCTAGAATGACCCTTCCTAAAATCCGTATCCTGTGACCTGAAAGCAGCAGCGTGCATTGCTGGGTGGGCACTGCAGGCAGACACTGCTGCTTCTTCTGAGAACACAACACACCTCCCGAATGCCACATGTAACTTGTTGTGGCACTCCTGCCTGGGGTGACCACGCACAGCACTTACGTGATGGTGTCAATCATGTCCAGTCCCATCTCGACACAGCAATGGGCATGATCCGTTTTGGGCTGGGTCAGTCCTGATACACAGTAGTAACAGTCCCCTAGGATTTTTATTCTTCTGCAGTGGTTTTCCTTTAATAAAAAAGTAATAGGAAAAAAATCATTATTCATATAAATATTCTGGTATTTACAGGATAAAATCTTCACCAATACTATGCAATCATTCAGGGAATCCTTTTGTGGTCAAATGAAATAATCTACAGTTCATGAAATCTGGGTTCCCTGGACAGAATGGCTGACATACACTTTTTTATTTATTCATTTGTTTGTTTATAAACACACACTTATATACTGGAGATCAGCCCCCATTGCTCAACACACAGGGGATAACACTGCTTAAAACTACAGGTCTGAACAAATGTCATTCTCTTGCCCTCACATTAGGTCAGTACGAATTGAAGATTTGCAATAATACTTCATCTTTCTGTATGAATCCAAACCAAAGGGCTGAAGACAAACAACTATATCAGGAAATGCTTTCCAACTTACCAGGAAAGAGGATGCATTTATCTGTAAAGACACACACATCTGTGCATTGCCATTTCATAACTCACAGCTTACAATGCAGCATGATCAGTGTAAATATGGCACACTTGCAAATCAGAAGGTACAGGCAGTTTGCAGTACCACCAAATTTATCCTCTGTTTGCATACAGTTTCATTTCTACAGCTAAAGAAATCTGACTGAATCTCTCCCCTTTTGGCAAAAACCAGGCTCCCATGTTATGATTGTTACATTGGTCTGAGCAGAAAGTCTACTTCTAAACAGGGAACAAATAACAAAATGCCTTTAATGAAACCAGCAAACTATGAGGAGGCATGAATAGATGATAGCATCCCTTGTACCTAGACTATGGTAACTTGTAACAGAAAAGTAAATAACCTGATTAAATGAATCCAATTTACACAGCTGGGACTATGCCAGTAAGAGCCATGGTCATATGTATTTTATTGAACGTGAGCATAGTTATTCTAGAAGCATTATCACCAAGTCTTTAGAGTGTTCCAGCAGCCCATAGCCACAAAATGCCTCACCAATTTTACTGAAGACTTTTAACTAGGTATTTTGAGATCCTTGGCTAAATGGTATTATATAGGTAAAGTCATTATAGATGCACACAAAATAATATGCAGACCTCAAAATCTATACTGACACAAAACAAACCTTCCAACCCAAGGTATTTGGACAGAAAGCACTAAGTTTTTAAACAGAAACCACTATTTTTTTTAGTAGAAACCACTAAATTATACTGCCAAAATAAGCATTTTTTAAAAAAATTGTGGGCAAATCTTGCAGCAGTAGAGGGTACTCAGCAGTTGAAGCTGGAACCTACTTTCCAAAATAAATCCAGTTTCGGCCCACACCTTACAATCCTCTATGCAATCCCCTTTTCATCTTCAAATTTGGTGTGCATGGTTTACGGCCAGGCAAGGAGTGTTTGACCCAGCCAAAATTCATTCAGAAAAGCCATTTCAGTAACCTGAGGTGGACAATACACGTGTGTTAATAGCTCAGTGTTCTCTCCTACTGTCTGCCTCCAAAATGGCTCATTCCTAGTGACTGGGTTACTGTGCTATAGAGCAGTGCTGCATGTTTGATGATGGGATGCACAGAATTGCTGTCGGGCTGGCACAGCACAGCCCAGCAGCAGAGAGCTTAAGAAAGGAAAAGAGCAGAGCAGAATCAGTTTATTACTTGCGCAGGAGAAAAATAAGAGAGAAAAAGAAAATGAGGACTCCAGCATTTTCTGTAGAGGCACTAATTCTGGTGGAAGACACATGGCTAAATCACCTGCTGTTCCTGAACCCACCACTCAGCTCCTGCTCAGATGTTAGCCTCACCATCCTTATTCATAATAACTGATTAATACACAGTAATCTCCAGCACCATCGCTTGCTTTCTCCTGACAGGCGAGGCAGGCAGACGCAGTGCAGCTTTGGAAGAGCAAGTTTTTAAGGATTGAGATGCAAATTAACAAACCAGATCCTTTCCCCTTCTCCCTTCTGTTTCCTCAGCAGCTTCCAAAGAAGCCCTTGACTCGGCAGTATTTTTCGCGTTTGTGGCAGTGATGAATTTAAATGTGAGAGCTGCACATTGCAGTCAATGTCTGTTCAGGAACAGCTGATAATTTGCCTTTATGCACATGATGAAAAGCCCCAGAGATTGCGAGCGCTGCATTAGTCAGGCAGCTTGCCCACCTGCAGGGCTCACTGAGCCCTTTCCAAAGCGAGCTGCAGAATTCCCCCTGGCACAGCTGCCAGGCACAGGGTTTGTCAGTGTGAACTGGAAGCCCAGGCTGGAAAGCAGGGGATACTTCAGAAGTTGCTAAGAGCTTTCCTTACGCTTTTACAAAGCGATTCATTCTGCCTACCTCTTAGGTAGAAATCTCTCTCTTGGAGGGGGGGGAGGGCCTTCTGTTTCAAACAACTCTGGACTCTGGGTTTTTGCTGCTGCTGTAGTTCTTTATTTAAATGTATTTTGCAGAAAGACTCGAGTCTGCCAATTTAGACTGCAAAACTGGAAATTCGGACCATTAACTCCATATTCTCATGCTGTACAAGTCAGATATTGCTTTGCATACTCAGAATGAGGGCTTTTTATTAAAGAGTAAGGGGAAAAGAATTTACAATTTATAAATATGTATATATACACATACATATCAAAAAGGTTGTATCAAAGAAATAACTAGGTTTAAGATGCTTTCAGACCTCTTCCAGCAGAATACGTAAGCAGAGAGTTTGATGTTCTCTTGAAGAGAGACTGCAAAGTCTTTCAAAGCAGGATCTTTATCACATAGCAGATTGCAACAATTCTTATTGCCACTGCTGGGGTTTTTTGGTTTTGGGGTTGGTTCTTTTCTTTTTGATGGTCTATCCAAGGAAGTAGTTGTTTGTTACATGAATAGATCCAAAGTCAGGGCTGCTCAGTGCATAGTTTTTGTTTCTTGTAACACTGTCTGATAACAGAATAGCCTCCTAAAAGCTTTTATTTATTTTAGAGATGATAGATGTTAATACAGGGAAGAGTTCTCAGCTCTGTCCTCTGTCACTGCAATGATCTGTGCATTTCTACATGCTCACGTGCCATCACAGTATGTGAGCACCTGCCAAAGTGAGGTCAGATGGATTACAATTTTAAAAAGCAAGATTTTAAAAGCTGAACATGGAACTTCCCTCTCTCATAACTCCACTAGCTGCAGTAGGATTACACCAAGGATGAGTCTAACCCTGTGTGACTTAATTACAATACATTTTATGCTTCTTATATACATCCATTTCTTTTATGCAAGACTGCTAAGAACCTGATTTACAGGTGTGCTCTTCAGCCTTTTACTGTCCTACCCTTCTGGTATCACAGTCTAGGAGTAGGAGGGATTTTATTTATCCATAAATTAGAAAGACACTTTTTTGCTGTTCCTACTAATAGAAACGGTATCAACTAAGGTCCATAAAAAGATGCTTTACTATATTCAACCAATTTGGATTTAGTTATGCTGTGCAAAGTAAGAAGAAAGATTAATAAGGCCTACAAAAAGATGCATAAGCAGCGACTTCTGTTTCCCCTAACTCAGACCCTACCAGACTTACTCTCTCCTAGAATGCTCTTGGACATAAGTAGTAATAATATTTAGTTTTGTTTAGGCTAGAAAAATCAGAACAAGAGTTTGGTCACTACTACCACGCTTAGCAATTGCAAAGTTAGAGTCTAAAAAAAAAAAAAAATCAAGAAAAAAAGTGAAAGACAAACCCAACACATGTCCAGGTTCAACTATTTAAGGATCAGTGTAAAAAGGAGGAGATCTATTAGGCCTGGACTTAAACTGAAGACTTTCCTCTCTCAGGGAAAGGTTTTGACATCCTCAGCAAGCCTCTGACTCCAGCATCAGTGAGACCTCTGGGTGCTGCCCTGCAGAGCTGCCAGTCAGCATGAGACCAGCACTGCATGCAGCAGGGGGGATGCTTTGGTAGCTCAGGGAGCAGCTCTGGAGCTCAAAGCACTTTCATGACACCCCCCCAGCCATTCACTGCCTGAAGCCGTGCGAGTCTGTGGGGAAAAAAGAACATTGTCCTACTCACTGGAAAACCACTGTCAGCTGAATATTGAAGAGAAAGAAGCCTTGGGTAAAGGGAAACCATCGAAATGCAAATCTCTGATGGCTCAGTTGTCACTGAGAGTAGAATTAATTTTGGGGGAACAGTGGTGAAGTCTGAGGGCTGAAGAAGGAATATACAGTACACCCTCCTGGCCCTGCCTCTGCTGTCAAGAGCTTTGTCACTGGGGCCAGGCAGTGCCACCGAGGGGCACAGTGACCCTCCCTTAAAGATGTTCAATGAGCCAAAAGGAGGACCAGTGACTCAGAGGAAAAGACCCACCACACAAGTACTTTTGTGTTTTATTCACCTTCATATTTTTCCTCTTGTTTTCCTTCCTTCTTGTTTTATCAGTCATTTTCTTTGGGAAAGACCCATTCCAACAGCCTCCTCTGAGCAGCCTGCTCTGCTCAGAGCTGAACTGTTTGTATCTGGTAGGCAAAGGGAAGCAAACTTTCAGCTTATATCAATCAGCATGGCATCATACATTTCAGGGGAACTACACTAATTTATACCAGCTGGCCCTCTAATCCTCAGGAACCCGAGCCACAGTTCAGTCCAAGCGAACCAAATCACAGCTGCAATCCTTTCATTATAGTATAAAATTGGGGGGAAAATGCAAAAAACCTCTAAAACTCCAAAAAGATATAAAATAGCAATAAAATGCATTCCTTATTTGTCTCTCTTCACAAACCTAGAACTTCATTCTGCTCCCAAAGAGATCTCAAGAGTGGACAAGATAGGATTCACCACTGTTACCACTGCAGCTTATTTTCAATCTATTTAGCATGTGCAACATATTTAACATTTATAGCACTTTATGACAAAGTGTTTTTAATCTCAGTAGAAAATTTTATCAGGAAGCTTTAAATCACTCTAGAAATTTAGACAAATTTAGCTGTATTACAGATGTGTATAGAGACACAAAAGAGATTAGCAGAAAGAATAGTATTTTCTACTACATCCTCTCAAACTGGAATGATGTCTTTATTGAATTTCATTAAATTAGTCCATTAGATTGGAACAGAAGTGGAAAAAAATCTCTGTTTTGGCTATCATGCTGTATAAATATATGCATCCATACATATACATGTGCATGAACAACATGCACACACGTAGTTTTGCAAATTTACCTACAGCCTCTTGCATATATAAACAAAATATGCCGTAAATGCAAATTTTAATATTCATCCTCTGGACTGACCAGAGGCACAGCCTGACAGTTATGGGCCACACACCAGTTTTGAGCTCCTCCTTTCAACAGATTTGAACACAGACTGGCAGAAGATATCTGGGACATTACTAGTCCCCCCCTTTCCTTTACACAGTGGTACAGTGAATGCCCCACTGCTCTGTATATCTCATTTAATTCCACTCTCAGTTTAAAGCCTTTGCTCCTTGTCCTATCACTACAGACCCTGGTAAAAAGTCTCTTGCTTACTTTCTTACAAGCCTCCTTTATATACCAAAATGCTGCTGTAAGGTCTTCCTGAAGCCTTCTCTTCTCCAGGCTGAACAACATCAACTCTCTCAGTCTTTCTTCATAGGAGAGTGCTCCAGCCCTGTGATCACTTTTGCTACTCTCTTCTGCACCCACTCTACCAAGTCCATGTTTTTCTAGTGCTGGAGGCCCCAGAGCTGGATGCAGTTTCCTCACACCATCTGTAGCTTTCATTAATGACAAACAGTAATTTCACTTATCATTATACTTTTTCTTTTCAGTAAAACAAAAAGATTTACCAACATGATTTCTCCGTGTAGTATCCAAATCCATTTTAATAACCATTCTGAATGTGACCTACAACATGTGAGAGATTATTGAAGCCAGCTTATCAGCTAAACTTCATAGTCAGATCCTGAGTGGAATGAAGTGACACGGAAATTACAGCCAGCTCCATTACACTGCAGTATGCCAGTAGTGATAATACACTTTTGAAAACTGTCCAGCCCATTAGGAAATTTCATTGAATCCTGTCAATTACTGCATGCACATTTCAACATGTCTTTTCACTCCAGTTTTGAACTCTGGGTTTGAAAATTGAAACAACTCCTTTGATAACCTTTTAACGGAATAATGCCTGCAAATAGTAAGTTTACTGATTTGCACTGGTTCTTGCACAGATGTTAGTCCCAGCATAAAAAACGTTGAGAATGAGCTAACTGCAATACTCCATAGAGTTCAATTTAGCAGGGTAACGGAGATATATTCATAGCAGTAACAGTATATGCTTAACAACAAGTGCTTCTATGGAGTGACAGAAATAACACAAAAGGAAAACAAATCTGGTTACAGTACAGGAAGTACTACAGAAAATAGCTGGGTAGGCTCTGGTTGAAGCAAGCTGGCCATCTCCATACAAGCATATGTAAGCTTGTAATGCAGTAATGCACTTGTGAAGTCATGACAAACTATCATGGGAGCCATATCATGCATAAACAAATACAGTATTATTCGAGATAGCTATGAAAAGGAAGGCATTTTACTTCAAATGCTTTGCTCAATTTTATTGGCAATTATATATGCTGACATGCAATAATCTCCTGGTTCCTGGCCTGCTTTTTCTGTGCATTCCCATTCTCACAACAAATACCTTCCACACCACACATGGAGAATAACTTCACAAAACTAGAAGGTTGAACGTTTTTAGTCCTGGAGAGTGAGAACCTATTTAACAGTCATATATGTTCCTTTTCATGGAAATGAAAAAGGATTTGATCAAGAACATTTTGCACAATCATCATGACTGATACGCATTCTTCTCTGCTTCCCTTCCCTAAGTATCCTTTAAAATGCTATCTTTTTATGAAGAGGAATATCCCAAGAGAAAAAAGCCTAGAACAAATACACCATAAAATGTTGAAAAACTAAGCTCTAAATTTCAGGAAATGGATTCTTCTGGAAACAACATGATAGAGAGGGCTTTTAAAAACTGCCACATTTCTGCACCAACAAGAGTATGAAATTCAGACACACTCCAAACAAAAAAGTATGGGAAATCTTCAACAGCTGATCAATGGAAAAGGCTTGGTTGAAGCAATAACTGAAAAATGAAGGCATGAGAAGAACTAGCAAGATGTTGTATACAGATGGCTATAAATAAAGTAGTTTTCAGAAAGATTTCTGTGGACTTCAAGGAGATAAAAATTCTGGCTTGAGAAGAGCCAAGCTGACTGCCCTGAGGGTAGTGTTTCTGGACTCTACAGGAGACATGGTGCCCCCCAGGCTGAGGAGTGGTCCCAGCAGCTCTGCTCTGCTCTGCCCCACATAACAGATCAGTGAGTGGGCAAAGCACTCCAGGTAGTAAGTACCTGAGTTATCAGTCAAACTGCCCCTACAACTACAAGTGAAACAGGCCCACTGGAGAGCAGTTAGACATTCCCCTTGGATAACACACACCGAAATTCAGAAATACTCTGTGATAAGTGTACAAGGAGTCATAGAACCATAGAATGGTTTGGCTTGGAAAGGACCTTAAGATCATCCAGTTCCAACTCCCCTGCCATGGGAGGAAATATGAAGAAATATGTCCTCTAAGCTGCTGCACAGAGTCTGAAGACAAGATAGCTGGATAGTAGAGTAATTTACATGGGGTGATACTTCTCAGCTAGGAAGACTCTGAGGACATGGCTAGCAAACAAGATAGACTTGATCAACTTGTGCTATGTTCAAGGGGAAAACACATTTTCAGCGTTTTGTTGAATGTAATTTGAAACAACATGTGTGTCTTTCAGGCACATGCATACCTCTCATTTCTTGTCAAATGCTTGTGGCACCATTAAGACTTCTAGGAGTTATAGGCAAGGAACATGTCTCTCATTGCCTTTTTCCTTGGGAATCTGGCACAATGTTAGTGCAATGATCAAAACGTAAGCCTCAGTTATGGTAGAAATCCCATTTTGGCTACAATAGCCACGCTGAAAAGCTGCCATCACTTCAGTGACAAGGAGTGCTCTCTGTGAAGAACGAATTTTACTCTCTAGCTTCTTATTATCACAGAAAGTAGTTTTATGCCATACTGCCAATGTTCATATTTTTCATTATCCTGTTTTTTCCATGCAGGACAGAAATGTAAATATTGAAATATTTTCTTTATTTTGTGTAAACAAAACCAGTGAAGAACACTAATGGCCTCCAATGAGGGGGAAGAAAAGTACATTTAAAAATAGCATCTTAGGGCTAAAAAGGGCTGCTTTCTTTCCAAAATATTAATAAAAAAAGGAAATTTTAGAAATTCATGATACACAGGGCTAAATCAGTCTATTAAAGATTTCTAATATGTGTAACTCAGCATCATTTTTCAGAAGGGAATTTAAATTAAATTGAGATAAGAGCGCGGTACTTACTGTAGCTAATTCATCAAATTTGCCAAAGAGCTCATTCAGCAGCTTCACCAGCTCTTGGGCAGTACACTGCGACGCCAAACTAGTGAACCCCACAATGTCAGCAAACAAAATGCTGTAAAGAAGGAAAAAGACACAGAGACATCAGTACAGAAGACATCGTCAAATTCTCATTATCCTCTTTTACAGCAGGAACGTGAGCCAAAGCACAAACTCAGACAAGTGCTGAACACAACTAATAAAGTGCTAGTTGGAATAAAAATGGCAAAAATTCAGACAAATAGGCCTGAGTTTGGTGCTGTCACCTGCTGTAGAGAACTCTGGGACACTTCAATGTCTATATACCTATCCCATACACCTATTCAGAGTACATATGGCAAAGTGTCTCATCCATGAGGTTCCCCCATGAGCACTCTAGGAGCACAGAGAACAACCACTTCTCTTTACAGCTCGGATCTTCTCAGCTTGCTTGGTTTCAAAGACAGTTTTTGCACTGGTAGAGTTCCACAACCAAACTGATAAACCTTGCATCAGGTTTACTGAGTACTGAAAGACAGGAGTTAATAACTTGCATACGGTGGCTCTGTGATGGGGTTTTACTGCTCTTCATAGGAGCTAAGACCCACTGTGCCAGGTCAGGCTTCCCTGTACTGTGCTGCGTGTCCAGGTTCCATCAGTGTTAGGATGGTCTTATTGTCCAGCAATTTACTCTGCCTTAACAGCCCCTACGTGTGTGTGGTGATAAGGGGAGATAGCTGAAAGAAGCACAGATACTATTGTGATAGAGAGAACAACAATTCTTGTGCAGATCCTGAAACTCGAGAGAGTGTGGAGCTGTGATCCTTTTCATTATTTAGATTTCTTCATCTGTTGGCAGAGGCCCAGAGCCCATTGCAGAAACCTAATGCATTTATCTCCAACAACCAGACTATAAATGTCAAACAAACCTTTATTTATGCAAATGCTAGCTAAAAGCCCCATGTTTCATGTCCTAGGTATACTTGACCTAGTGTAAAACTTAGCTTGCAAACTCTAAGTTAAATTAAGCATTACGTACTCCTCTTCCCCTCAACAAACTTTCACTTCATAGCTAAAGTAGCAGATGCTACAAAAGAAGGGCTAACAAGTCTACTGTTTCCCATTCAGCATAACCAAGTCTGAACTCTCCAGTGAAGCTACAAAAAAAAAAGCAAATACAACTCCTGACTCAGCCTCTGCTTCTATGATTTCATTTAACCCAGTTGCTAAAATCTCTTGTCCACCAGAGCAGGTTAGGTAACATCCCAGCACAAAACCAACTCATCCATAGTTCACCTGCTTTAATCCACAAAGAAAGTCTCTGTGTCTGCATGTGGCACTGGGTGATGTGGGTTAGTGGTGATGGAGGTAGGGGTTGGACTGGGTCATCTTGAAGGTCTCTTCCAACCTCAATGACTCAATGATTCTATGATCTTAGGATCCTATGATTCTATGATGCCATGTGAATTCTTGGGGCAGTCTCCCCAATCCCTTCTCCTTTGAGCATGTTTTATGAGAACATCACTCAAGATGGCTCTGGTTCAGGGAAACAATAGCTGTCCCATTCCTATGTTGTTTAAACACAATAAAAAGGTTTCTTAAAATAAAACCTTCAGCATCTAGATGATTTTAGTGATGTGTGACTCTGCTATCATGAATGTGAACCAGTCAAGGGTTAGGGTAAGGTAAAAGGCATTAAGAGAGCACAATAAAGCCAACAAAGTGCTCTGCCTGTGAAGATCTACTTATTCTCTTAATTCTTGACTGACACCTTTATTGTTTGACAGCCATAGGATGGTCTTTTCAGAAATTCATCAGTTAATATCAAATCATCCTCCTGAATTCCTATAAGATTTTCAAATGTACTTAAATATGCATCAGGATCTTTCATGCAGTTTGCTTTATAAGCCATTTGCTTTATGCCCTAAATTCACATTAGAATTCATGCAGCTGAAAAACACGGGGAAAAAACAACTACAATTGTTGCAATCCAACACATCATGCAGGTTCCAGGTTTTAGGCAGTATGCAAGGGGAGTGTAGGTGCTATTTTATAACAGCTTCTGCTAGTTTCCCTGCCATTTTACATCTCATCCTTTGCACATTCGACATTTTGATTGTTCTTATTTTTGTATTTCGATCCTAAACATGTCAGTCCACCTTTTCTTTTGTGTCTAACCACATTTATGATAACAGTAATACCTCCCACAGCACCAACAACGCCCAACTGAAAAAAATCAGCATTTGGAGGGTGGTTAGGACTTTAAGGTAATAACAATGTTATCTGTTTACCAAGGTCTTTAACAATGAAGAACATACACATACACAAAACCAAGAAACGTCCAGTGTTTGTGGAGATTATGTACCAGTGTCTTACCAAGCAACAGAGCAACCATTGCACTGCTGACAGGTACACTTACATCAAAACCTCTCAGTTAGTTAAGCACAAAGCACAGGAGTTACATTCACACACAACTGTTTGGTTAAAAGGAGAGTTATTTTATATATGACTGCCTTAATAAGTCAGTATGTGAGCCTTGCTAATCCTTTCTGCGAGCAAATCTATCAATGCTTAGCCCTTGGAATTTGATTCAAAACACCTTTAATTATACAAAAAAGTGAAGTCCATAAAAGTACCTGTAATACATAACTGAATGTGTAATTGCAAAATTAGGTAAGATATGCAATTATTGTGTGCTGAGACACAGCTGCAGTTCAGTCATACTTCACGTCCCACTGCAGTTAGCTGCATGGCTGTATTTCACAGCTAATGGGGGAAGTTAGGTAATGTGATAACTGATATGCTTTAGTGGCATAAGGGTTCTAACAAAAAGTCATAACTGCTTTTTTTACAAAATTCGTAACTGCTTTAATACAACATTCCTAAAACGTGTGAAGTGTATCTCCTGTGTCTGGACATGGCACAGCAGATGGGGGCAATGCTGTGAGTATCAGCCCTGTCTATTTTTTAGAGAAATTCTGCTCATTCCTACCACCATAAAAATGTAACAGCCAGAGCAGCTGCTGCATATGTTTTTTTTTTAAAATGCAGGCTGAAATACAAATGACCAAACCTGATTTTTCAGCAGGGATGGTAGAAAACAGCCAGTGGGTGAGCAGGGGCTTGGCAGATCCAAAGTGTGACTGGGACTGCAAGCCTGTTGCCACCCAGAGGTGGCAGTCCTGAGGAGGGTGACCACCTCTCACACGCATGAAGCTCTGGCATTTTGCAAATGGCATTGAAACTCTTTAGCTGGTTCATTTCGTTTTAGCTAGAGTGCTTACTGGTGTTATCTCTTGCACTTCTTCACCTGTGCCCAGCTGTTGTCTCTTCTTTTACTACTTGGACTACAGGTGTTGTGGGGCAGCACCAACATTTACTCTTTATTGTACGATGTCTAAAACAAATGAGGGTGGCATCTTGGTCTGTGACACAGGGTTTTGACTGGGGAGGTAAACCACCTATCTGAGGCAATAAACCTTTTTTTCCCCTGTTATGCCCTGTTCAGGCTTTTGGAACGTAAAGGACAAAGGAAGCTTTACCAGGAGGTGGCAAAATCTGCCACAGGGAATGAGAAGAGAAGAAAAGAGAGATTACAACTCTGGCTATGGTCGTGAGAACTATAAGGGTACTAAAGAGAGGAATGATAAGATAAACAGTGCCAGAGTTCCAGTGATAATACCTGAAGTGTTTCCAGGGCCAAACCACATTTTCAAATATATTCACATATTTTCAGTGTTGAAATGCTCACTTGTTTCTGATCAGAACACAAATTAGCAGTGAAATTCCCTTTCCTTTGATTTGGATATATTATTCACACAAAAATAATGGGAGTCTTAAACGTAGGCCATGTCTAACATGGGTATACTGGGAAAAGTGAAGACAAAGCAACTACAGGAGTGGCCTCAGTGTTAATGGCTCCTGTAGATGTACTCAAAGGAGCCTGGGTTCACTGTAACTTAATCACTAATTGCCATGGAGGTTCACATCCTCAGAGAGGACTGAACTAGAGCAAACCAGAGTTATTTATGCATGAAAGAGTCCTCGTGATGGGATGGTATGCAAAGGGACACTTCACAGGGATTGCCAAGTAATTGTATTAAAATAAAATCATTAGCATAAATAGAAAGAAGAAATGAGAAGCTGCCCATTAACAACAGTTTCTCCTAATGACCGTGCAAGGATAGGAGTGTCACTTTTTTAATTCCACAGAAATCTTAACAGTGCCATTTGGGCACCCCAGTGAAAAACCAGAGCAAACAATCTCAATCAAACTGTGACTATTACAGAAAGAAGATAGATGAAAGTGGAAAGAAAGTGAAATCAAGACAAAGGCTACTCCTGCTTGTTCAGCAGCACAGCCTACACACTGTTCAAGTGCAGCTCTCTGTGGTGCAAGTGAGGGTTAGCCAGGCTAAGAAGGTTTTACAGTGCTGAGCATGGTGCTGTCTCATTGCCCAGGTGCTCAGTGATGTTCTTACTCCTCTGTCCCACAACTCAGGGACCCCAGGGAGTTATCATTCTCTTTGCTTTTGGCCTGTGCCAAAAACTCTGCAATCCTGTGACCTTTGAGGCATTCAGCACTTGTCCTCTAGTTTCCAGTCACACCAAGATTTTCCCAGCAAATTCCCAGCATCAGGAAGTTTGGCTAATCTGATAGAAACTTACACCACTTTGGTTTTTAGACAAACAAATTACTAGGGTCATCCATTACCATAGCACATCAATATTCTAATTAAATCCTAGTGGGAAAAACAATCAATTACTGAGCAGAGCTTGGTCAAACTTGTGCTCTGCTCTGGATTTTAAAGCCTGCATGATTCTGTTGCGTTGCAGGAGCAGTGCTGCCCTGGGTTGAGGTTTGCTTGCTCCTAACACTGCCTACCTGCTTACAAAAGGTGAGAGAAGGTTTTCTCCAGCTGATTTTCTCAAGCTACCAGATACAGCTACCCTTTCCATGGCTAAGGGTACCCCATTGCTCCTGTAGCACCTTCTGCTGATGGCTAACAAGCACCCGATGGTGCAGCTGCACCTAGGTTAGTATTGCCTTTCTTCTTGCTTTGACTTTTCTGTGGCTGTTTTCTGAAACTTTTGACCACTCTTGCTCAAATTTAGTAAAATAATCTTAAAATTATTTGGTTTTTTTGTATAGTAATATTTTAGTTTTAATGTTTTTTAAAAATGCATTGATTGCTAGAGTAGCTTAAATACTCCCCAGTGAGAACATGGCCTGTCTTTCCAACATTTACATAGTCACCTTTCTACATTTGGTAGGAAAATCAGCTTATTTCTGACAGAAAGCTACCCAGTTTTTTATTTAAGAATATTTTATACATAAATGGCTTGTTTAAGTTACCAATAATACTAAATGATCTTACAGCAATCATGCCCAAAGCATTTTGAAATATCCATAATCTCAATAAGCTATTTGCAACTGCAAACATCACCAAATTTGCAAATGAATTTCTTTGAAGGAGTTTGGTTTGCTACATAACATTGCCTGTTACAGATGCTGTGTATTGCATCTTTCTCTCTGATCTTAGAATGCTTCCTCCTTTCTTAAAGAAGTGCCCCCAGCTTCCTGAAAAGATAACTTTTTCAAAAAAGCTACAAAACCAAGTGCCTCCAGTTACAGTGTACAGCAATTGCTTCTGCAATTACTGATGAAGGGTTCCCGCTAGGTGTTCCACACACAGACAGCACACCTGAACTCCAATATCCACAGAAATCCGGTATACGACTGTGTGCCCCACAGACTACTGCAAACTACTGCTGAAACAAGCAGTTGAAACACTACAGGTAAGGGATGCCACCCCGAGGGATCCTGACAGGCTTGAGGAGTGGACCCGTGTGAACCTCCTGAAGTGCTACAAGGCCAAGTGGAAGATCCTGCACATGAGTTGGGGCAATCCAGAGCATGGATACAGACTGATGGATGAAAGGATTGAGAGCAGCCTTGTGGAGGAGGGCTTGGGGGTACTGGTGGATTTGCAGACCAAAAAACCAACTGCATCCTAAGTTGCATAAAAGGAAGCATGGCCAACAGGTCAAGGGA
>VZRW01004444.1:393790-433457 GCA_013398125.1 Aegotheles bennettii | reverse complement strand
AGGGAGATGATCCTCCCCCTCTACTTCACTCTCACGAGACCTGAAAGCACTGCATCCAGCCCTGGGGCCCCCAGTACAAGACAGACATGGACCTGATAGAGCAGGCCCAGATGAGGGTCATAAAAATGCTCAGAGGGGTGGATCACCTCTCCTATGAAGAAAGGCTGAGAGATTTGGGGTTGTTCAGCCTGGAGAAGAGAAGGCTCCAGAGAGACCTTATTGTAGCCTTTAAATATATAAAGGGGGCTGGATTATAAGAAATATGGAGAAAGACTTTTTACCAGGGTCTATAGTGACAGGACAAAGAGAATCATTTTAAACTAAAAGATTAGATTAGATACAAGGAATATGTTTTTTTACTATGAGGATGGAACTATGAGGGCAGATGCCTCATCCCTGGAAGTATTCAAGGTCAGGCTGGTCAGGGTTTCGAGCAACATTATCTAGTGAAAGATTCCCCTGAGCACAACAGAGGGATTGAACTCAATGATCTTTAAAGGTTCCTCCCAACCCAAGCCATCCATTAATTCCATAAGTCTAATTTTTAAAAGAGGTTTCCTACAGTTTTTTTTCAAAAGTTACCTGGGGTATTTGATTTGATATGCAAACAGCTATTTCTAACTGCTTTTGGTATAAAATATCTGAGTGAAAGCCAAGCAACACTGCAGTGAGCAACGTCAGGAGAAAGGGCATCATAACAGCCATTGCCATCTCTGCCACGGCAAGGAGCTGGTTCAGGCCAGGCATACAAGTTACATTCATCATTATCTCATACTCCTGGACTATCTGGAGCATTTCTGTGTTGACAAGCCCTAAGCCACCCCTCCAGGACATTCTCAACTCCTGCTTTCCCCCCTGTGATCCCTGCAGGCAGGCACAGCACTGCGGGCACCTGCTGCACCCCCTGACACCCAGCCTGGGGCTTGGTTGGAGAGATTTGAGCTGCTTCCCAACTGCGAGTATTTATGGAGCAACCCTTTTCTATGTCACTCTGTGGGGCTTTCAGGAGAGATCCTGCCAAGTAACACAAGCAAGACATTTCAGAGCTTGCAGGTGGTAAATGCTCACTTCTCCAGCACTCATTCATGTGCTTTGTGCACTGGAATAGTCCTGCTGCTTTCAATAGAGACACTTGGAGAAACAAACACTCAGCAAAATAAGGACGGCTCCTGTGCCCTGTTTTTTCTTTCCCCTTGGGTCATTTGTTTAATTAGAGCACAACTTACAATAAGGATCATATTTTAATGGCATGTGCCACCTCAGAAAGTAACCGGTAGGTTGGGGTTTTTTCCTTAAAGATCAACCATAAGGGAAAATTATTAATGATTTTATCTCTATCTCACTGCAATGAAGAAGAAACGAGTGCTCTCAAAAAATTCAAGGGAGCTGTTAAAATTAAAAACAAGGGGAGGGTTGTTTTTACAAAATAAGAATCAATAAAACCCAGTTCACTGAGAAGTCTGGCGTGCTCAGAGAGCCTGCATACAGAACCTGTTCGTAGGCTTAATGAGCACAGCTTTTTAAAACACTGGATGTGTAAGCTAAATTAAAAAAAATTTGAGTTCTGGTGCTTTCTAGAAGACAGGAAAGATCAGAAATACTTCCACATAAATAGCTTCAGACCGTGCTCTGGGTCACAACAACTTCTAAATGGCCACAAGGAATCTTTTAATTGGCAGCTTTGAATCAGGCAGTGTGCTGCCTGAAATTAATGTCTCTATTTACCAGGCAGCCATTTCCATTTCACACTTGTAAAAATTAGGCTATAGTAAATTGTTGTACCAGAGGCTCAAGAAATCAGTAGCAGTTCAACGTTCACTTTCTGTTTCTGTCTCAAAGGTTGAGATACAGAGCAGAGTGAGGAGCTGCCTGTTACCATACCAAGCCAGCTATATCCTCATCCATGTGTGTGTCGAATCAGTTTCACCCATACCTAACAGGGTGGGAAAGGTCCATTTCAAAAGAGACAAAATGTGTTAAGGGCTCCATACAGGGCATATATTTGAGCTAAAACACCACTTGAAATTACTTAATTGAATTACAGCTGCATGGAGAAATTGAGTCAGGAGCAGTGTGTTTTTACAGTAGCCACTGTACATGTATATGTAATTCATAAATTCCTCAGCTCTGTAGGACCAGACAAGGAATAAGAAAAGGAAATAGGAATCCTACATTACTTAACCTAATCTTAGGAAAGAGCTGTCCATTTATGTTACAAACCATACTGCCGAGCATCACAGAAGACCTGTTCTGCTGCGGAGTCTACACATGTCATATGGTTCTCACATCCTTCATTGTGACCTTGGCTGGGGTCACCCCAGTAAGACAGGATCATAGAATCATCAAGGTTGGAAGAGACCTCCAAGCTCACCCAGTCCAACCCCGACCTCCAACCCCACTCACCCACAGCACCCAGTGCCACATCCAGACGCCTCTTGAACACCTCCAGGGATGGGGACTCCACCACCTCCCTGGGCAACCCATTCCCACCCCCAATCACCCTGACAGATGATGACATTTACGAATGATGACATCATTGATAGATGACATCCATATTGTGTTGAAATGGCTCTTAAACTATACATGGACTATTTTGTTCCCCTGACACACAGATATTATACTGATTGTGGTTATTTTATCTTTCTGATGCTTGACTTTGGTGTCCTCACTGAGTTCACGCTATAATGATTTTGGATTTGCATTTGCATGCCTTGTTTTGCGTATTGCATTTGCATTAAGTTGCTTGTTTACATTTAAAACACGTGCACTCATTTCCTACTGTACAGCAACTCTGTTCAAAAACTTTACAAGGTAACAGATAAACAAAATCCCTCATTTCTTCCCCTTTGACAAAAAAAGAAGTTGTATATTCTTCAGGATCATTGGGTAATGTCCAGGTATTCCACAGGAAACCTAGGAAAATAAGCAGCATATCTGTAGTTTGTTGGCAAAGGACTGAATTTCATCAACTTGTGACAATTTCTTCTGATTTCTTCTTTAGGAAGCTTCCATAGATAAATATATTCTGATTTAACCACTACCCTCTACATGGGGTACACAGGAGATAATAACCTTGAATCCTGCGTTCAGTTCTGGGCTCCTCACTACAAGATGGACATCGAGGGGCTGGGTGTGTCCAGAGAAAGGAACAGAGCTGGGGAAGGGCCTGGAGCACAGGGTGATGGGGAACGGCTGAGGGAGCTGGGGGTGTTCAGTCTGGAGAAGAGGAGGCTCAGGGGGGGACCTCATGGCTCTCTACAGCTCCCTGAAAAGAGGGCTGGATATTAGGAAAAATTATTTCACGTAGAGGGTGGTCAGGCATTGGCACAGGCTGCCCAGGGAAGTGGTGGGGTCACCATCCCTGCAGGTTTTCAAAGAACGTTTGGACGAGGCCCTTGAGGACATGGATTAGTGGTGGACTTGGCAGCCCTGGGTTGATGGTTGGACTCAATGATCTTGAAGGGCTTTTCCAACAAAAGCAATTCTATGATATATATATATATATGTATGTATCTCCATTGTAATATATCCCCCTGTGTATTCCTGCAGAAGGTAAAGAAGGTAGCTGTATGAATGTCTTATTTTTCACATGCCAGCTCTAGTGCTTAAAGTCTAGGTTTTTTTCAGGTAGCTATTTAGAAAACTGAAAAACAGGTGACTTTTGTTGCTGGTGAGGTTTTTTTTGTTGTTAGGGGTTTTATTTGCCTTTTTTTTTTTTTAATGGGTGAGCAATGGAAAAAACCATGCAGTTTGCTAATTGCAAGCCTACTTCCTCCAGCCTATCATTTCTGGAGGATAATGCTCTGACACTTCCAGATACTTCCTGGGAGAAAAAGAAAGCTTTGTAATAGGAAAGGTAGAAGGGCGGCTCATTTTCTGTTTTCCACTGCCCAGCATTGGAGGTAAAAACCCCAGGATTTTAGAACAATAGAGAGGCTTTTTATTGGTTTGCTTTAATAGTGTTGTTTTACAGAACAGGACAGCGGGCCATGAGAAGATGGGAACGGTGTCTTAGGTCTGCCTGCTATAGCACTGAACTGCCACTACTCCAAAAGAGTTGTTTTCCTCTCCTTAGAAATGCAAGCCTGCATCTTATTACTGGCACTGCCCACCAGCAGCACTGCCCAGAGGGATGCTGTAGTGCTGTCATCCACACTTGGTGCCAGGGTGGCAGCTGCAGGGAGTTTCCCAGCATCGTTCAGATCTGCAGAGTCACACAGCTCCTGGGGTGAAAACGCAGTCTACCAGGACCTGCTGGCAACCTCTTGCTGGGTATTTACTGGGACACTGTACCCCCACTTAGCTTTTTTTTTTTAAATGCAGTTGTTGGATGACTGAAATAAAAGGTAATACAGCTTCTTACAGTACAGATGGAGAGGGGTGGTCTCTTGTTTTCAGTTCCCTTCCCCGAGTGTCTTTCCTTTGACATCAAAATGAGACCATCTCACGTTGCCTCCATTTGCCCCAAAAGAACCCTCCTGCTGTCAGGGAATGAATTCACCCCTCCCAGTGGAGTATTCAGGTTTAAGATCTTTTATGAGCTCCACACCGAAGCAGTAAGAAGCCACAGAAGCTTCAGTGGTTATAGGAAACACCATTTCAGGTAGGGAAAAAAAAAAGAAAGGGCTACTCCTGAGGTTACATTTCAAAAAGATCTCAGCACAAGAGAGGGCTCAGAAGCATTGTAATCAACCAGTCCAGTTGCAAAGCAACACCATATAACACCACCCACACTGTAACCAATGCAGAGACCTGTGACACACACAAGGTATACATGTACTAATCAGGATGTAATTATCATTGGCTTGCCTTGAACCTGAATATGTGCAATCAACAGTAGTGTGCATGTATTCACAGCACTGTGATGGCATAACTGAACACAATTTTTGTAAGTATTTTATCAATGTGATCACCAAAGGGACAAAGAAAGCTAGCAGAAGGCACCTAAGCCACAAAAATCTGGCAGGCAGCAAAGATAAACTGCAGCAAGTGCAGACAGACAGGATGTAACCAAAGGTGGAAGATGGCAAGAAAGAGAAAAAAAAGATGAATGGTGCTTGGGGGGTGGAGGGGGCAATAGCATAAAAGCATGAGGTACAGACAAGCAAAACTGGAGAAGGAGGAAGACAGCCCACTTTGATCTTTAATTGTCTCCTTCAGGAGCTCTCCAGACTTACTTTGGCAATGGATAACCATCAAAGACTGTAACCAACCACACTAACCTTGCAGCATCAGCTCTGGGGTACTGCACACTTCCAGCTAACTTTGAATTGATTGCTAAAGACCAAGCATGTTGAATACATAGTGATGGTGATCAGCACTATGTGAGATTTAACCATCAGCAAGAAGTGAGCTGCTAATGAATAAATTCAGTAATGTTTAATTTCACAGTGTAGAACTGATCTAATTTGTCAGTCTTCTAAACACTCCCATCACAGCCATTCTGATTCCCTCACTGGCATCAATGCTTTTAGTTACAACAGCTTAGCCACTAGGAAGTGGTCCCTGCAAATATTAGAGCCAGCACAAAGGGAGATAGTCTGAACCCCAGAAGAAGGAACTTTCCAATGGATGAGGGAGAGGAGGAGGCGCTAAGGGAGCTTACTCCTCCACCACACGAGTACATGGTGCAAACCAAGGCAGCTCTGCTCATCACTTATTAAGCCTGAACATTGCCTAGTGCAAGACTGGCACCAAGTAAACCTCTTTGACACTGTTTTTGGTGTGGAAGCAAGGCACTCGGAGAAAAAGTAGCTAGAGGCAGTATGTTAAACAGTACCATTCAGACAAGGCCTTTAAGGAATTTGGTGGGCAGAGGAGAGTAACAAAGGAAAATGCTCTTTTACAACAACCAGTATAAATGAGGGCACTTGCTCAACAGTCTGTTACTCAGCAAGAATAAGCACCAGAATGGAGCCTCAGTCAATAACCTCTGAGGAGGAATGCTCATATGACGGGGACAGATACACTTTTTGTTAAATTAGCATCACGTTTTCTTTCTATATTTCCATGCTATTACCCAGAAAATCTATTGCATTAAAAGTAACTCATCTTACTAGCAGGAAAACACAAATGTGTAAAAGTTCCCATGCAGAATAAATCCTCCTATTCACCCAAACCATAATACAATATAAATAAAAATCTTCACTGTACTGCTTGTTTTTTTCTCCAAAACTTGACTGCAATTGCCCATCACTGTATTTGCACTAAATATTCTGTTCTAAATTATATCATGGACCGCATCAATCCTACCTAACGTTGTCATGCCTTTGAATGTAAATCTTGTGGAAAATCCTTTCAGGAGGCTTGAGGAAATCTTCCTTCATTTCCATTGCAACATTCCGGGGCAAAAGACTCATCAAGAGACGTTCCTAAAAGAAAACATAAACATTAATTTGGTGGTATAGTGTTTGACCATTATTCAAAAGTTTTAAACTAGCACACCAGGAAACCTTTTCCTAATCTGTTCTGCTTCCTGGGAATTTCTGCTGCATAAATAACATGAACCATTTCTCTCAAACTCTGCAGCCTGTGTGGGTGTCTTTTTTCAGACTTTTGCACTAAGGAAAAAAAAATATACACAGAAAGGGATATATATACAGATTCAAGAGCAGATAATCGTCTCTAATTTTCATTAACATCACAATGCTAATTATAACAACTTACTTTATTCTTAGCAGTGTTTGTCTGTCTGGGAAAGATTTCCCTGGATCATTTGTTGTCCTTTTCTGTGTCCTATTTCTGAATCTAATGAAAGTGTTACATTACAAGGACTATGACAGCTGGTTATTAAGCAGTGAGAGTGGATGATAAGATTTATCCAGTCTGAATCAGCAGAACAGTAACAAAGGCTGAGTTTTAATGGCATCTTATCCAGGGTAGCAATGCCTGTTCCAGCCAGCTCAGTACATCGGTACAAACCCCTGGTTAAACACATCTCTTCCTGCTATAACCACAGGAAGATTTTTAGCATGGGTCACTGACCTGCATAAAAAGGACCTCTAATGTTTTGGATCTTGTCAGTATTGACTATAAAGATCTATGTAGTTTTTCCACATATTCTGGCCCATTCACAGGTACCACACAGAAAATCTGCAGCAGGTGTTCTTAGGTGTTGTAAAGTGTCCTTAGATACCTACTTCAGTTTTGTTTTCATGAAGAAAATATGTCGTTTATAATGCAGTTCTCAGTTTATCCATTAGACCTGCTAGCATCAGCCATAGCAACAGTCTGGATGAATTCACATAGCCACATCTGATCTGATTCAGGAATTCTAGCTCCCAGAGCAAGGAAGATGTACCCTTGGTGGAAGAGAATCAAGCCAGGGAATACTTAAGCAAACTGGACATACGTCAGTCCATGAGCCCTGATGGGATGCACCCACAAGCACTGAGGGAGCTTGTGGATGTCATTGCAAGGCCACTCTCAACAGTCTTTGATCAAACATGGTGACCGGGCGAAGTGCCTGAAGACTGGAGGAAAGAAAATGCCACTCCTATCTTCAAGGAAGGCAAGAAGCAGGACTCGGGGAACTACAGGCCAGTCAGCTTCCTCATGAGTCCTGGAAAAGTGATGGAGCAGCTCATCCTGGAAACTAGGGTGGTTGGCCCAGATGACCTCGAGAGTTCCCCTCCTACCTCAACTGTTCTGTGATTCTGTTATCTGATGGTCGAGAGCTACCATAATGGCAGCTGCAAGACACCACAGAAGTGCAGATCTTGGCCAAACCACATCCTCCTTTTGTTTAAATGACAATAAATAAATAAGGAACAACAATTAACACTGAGAAGAGGGTATCTGCACAGACAAGTGTTTGTGTTGCTCACATGCACATATTCACCAACCAAATAATACGCAAAGGGTTCCTAATTTTGCAGTTTCATCTGAAAGATGACACACTAAATATTTATGTCACCAAGGAATAAGTTAAAGTTTTCAGAACTGCCCTGGTTCCTTCATATATTTGTGGAAATTCATGTGGACCTGAGGCTCAGGATCGTTAACTTGAGTCCATTTCCTATTGTTCTTATATGTATACTAAGAATATTGCAAAGAATATGACAGAATAAAATATCTGTTAACAGTTCATGCACATATCAATTTCAGATTAATCAAACAACCTCAAATCTTAATGTGAAATTGCCAATTATTATAATTTTTATGCTAATTTAAGTATGCTTATATCTCTGATGCAGAACTGCGTTTGGGTAACCCAAAACATGGGTTAGAATCCAGTTTTGTCAACAGAGGATCTTACAAAGCTCTATTGCCCACTCCTTGTGTCTTGCAGCTGATTTACTGCTTTAACTGAAATATACTGAGGCTGTAAAATGAACTGATTACCTATCAGCCAACAGAGAGTGGACACATAAGAGAGGTTTGGACTGATGTTCAGGTTCTCTAGGGCTCAGATGGCATAAGCTCCACAGGATGCTGGAATTTCAGAAACATCATCATGGGTGCCAATTTTATGATATCTGATAAGGACTAAATGTTCACTGTAGCTTCTCTTTAAGTGAGCATATTAGACAAGACCTTTGCCACCTTGCTCATTGGATAAGTGAATCCCAAAGCTCTTATGGAGGAAGAGTGGGGTTTCAGCTTCTGTTTCCTAGAAAGTCAGACTAAAAAAATCCAGGAAAAACAACCAAAGAAAAATCACAGTGAGAGGCTCTTAAAGAGACCGATGCTGGCTGAATGGTTCTTCTATGGCTTGTAAAGACAATTGCAATACAAGATGTAAATGAAAAGCTCACTGATAACTTCTGAAATGCATGACAAATGGCACAGAAGCCAGGGAAGTAATAGCAATTGTTCCTGCACTGGAGAGCTGAAGGATGCAGCACTCGCCAGCGCTGGGAACCTGCAGATGTCACACGGATTAAGGGAGGCTACAAAAACAGTGATTCTTATACACGTTGGCTCGAGTGCTGCAAGACCTGAAGGGAGCTTATGAAAATCCTCTATCAAATCGTGGTGGCTTGCTTTTTTCATTAGGGATTAAAGAAAAAAAAGATGCATTATTGGGGAAGAACTGTGGAGTCTTTACAAAGTGGGTTAGCAGCTTCAGACTGGCTCAGCCAGGAAAGACTCAATTAGGGCTTTCTCAAAGGGCAGCCACTGCTGACCTTCCAGGCCAAGAAGGGACACAGCATCATGGCTGTAAAGAATTGCCACTGGAGGAGAGACTGGACAATGTAAGAAACAACCCCACAGTGGAAAGTATCAAAGCACTGAAAATAAATGAAAGACAGCATCTACCTCTCTAGAAAAAAAATATAAGAAAAGTCTCTCTTATTCTGGACAAAATCTAATCTGTCAAGCAAAGTGGTATTGCCCTTCAGGTAAAGCCTAAGGAATGCCCAAGGACCTGGAGGTCTGGAGCTGTAGGAGTGGATCCATGTATGCCAAACACAGCCGTCTGAAGGTCTGGGAAGGGGCTCCACCTGGATCTCTATTCAACAAGTTCTAGTGTCATTGTCTGATTTCTTTCATTTGCTCCTGTACGGCTACTTGGATTATAAAAATTATCTGAAAACCACACTAAAAGGAAAACTCCATGTGCATGGCTGCACAGCATATTGAATGGCACAAGTGACAGCACTGAAGCCAGGCTAGTCACATTTGTGGTGACATTCATGCTTGAGTGGTTGTTGCCTCTGATGGGTATGGGTGGTGACAGAAAAAATATGAAAGAGTGAGACAAGGAGCACTAATCAATCAGCAACAGCTTTGGCTGGAATAAAACAACACTCCTGCTGCAGACTTTCTTATTGGTGACAAATCAGGTTGTATTGAGCCTCAGCATTTGGCATATTCCAAAGCACAAGGCCGTGTAGAGAGGAAAATGTTTCCACATCTTTGCCTTTCTCACCGATCCACAATGCTGTTTAGGCTTATTACAGCTGGTTTCTGCCCAGAAAATTAAACGTTGGCCCTACGAGCAGCTTGTGCTATTTTAGGAATTTGTACTGTCTTCTTCTCCTGCTGCAGATTTGCACTCAGCATTAACGTGGTTTAAAGGGAAATCACATGCTGAAAAAAGAGATTCTTTTCAGAGACTGTTAACTGTCTGTCAGTGATTTTGCAGTCCTTGCACAACTCTCACTAAGAAATTACAGATGAGGACCTATATCCCCTTCATTCACAGCATTTTTCATTAAATATGTATTTTAAATTGCCAGTCCTAGCCTGGGATTTGGAATGCCAAACTGGGCTGCCTCTACCAAGTACCTTATCCTCATTAATGAGGATTTCTGCACCATTAATGAAGACTTAGTTAATTTTCAGAAGGACACTCAACTTAGAAAAACATCCAGATTTCTTTTTCCCACAGCAATGAAGCATTGCTAGAAATAAAAGCAGTAACACCATCCATTTGACTCCGAGGCAAGTCAAAATGTGCATAGCAAGCCAATTAGGATTCGCTCAGTGCTACCTTGGCACTACTCAACAGCTAGCACCATTATGCACATGACAAAGAAGAAAAACATTAAAAAGTAAAGATATGAAAAAAAACAAAACAAAACCCCAAACATACAAAACCAACCAACCAAACACCAAGCCCCCAAAAAGTTTGCCATTGTTAATGGCCAAAAAAGACCCTGTATTGCTACTTCTTGTTGGGAACATTCTCAACCCTAATTGCAAGTACAAGCTCCTGTACTGCAACTCTCACTCCGGGTTGGACCCAAGGAAAAACTAATAGTCTTGAGGTTACTCAAGACTTGGCTAGGCAAAGCCACAGCTGACCAGGCCTGGTGTTGCTGGCAGTCCTGCTTTGAGAGGGTGACTAGACTGGATGATCTCCAGGCATCCATTCTGACCACTGTGTATCAACGGGGACAACAACACAAGAATCAGGATGCCTGTGGCTTCCTGGGGAGGCCTGAAGCCATCCTGCCACCTTACCACACACAAAGGTGGCTTCTAAAATAAGAGGGGAGCTGGAGGCTCAGCACACTCTAGAAGCAGTGTGATTTCTCTCTCCTGAGAGGGGAGGCAGAAAGAAGCAACTGGACAGTAGAGACTGTTAAAGCAACAGTTTCCATCTTCTGCATGCTCTGTTCTGCCCCATCACTCTTTTCAGTTTTCTCCAGCCTGGCAGCTTCTTAGTACCACTCCCTGTCCCATCCCCATCCCTGGCCTGGACAGCTTCTACCACCCACACCCTGGGGCTGCTTCCATGGGAATCCCCAGTGCACGTTCCTAAGACATTTCCTGGCTCCAAATGAAGATGCCCTTCCCCTCCCACTCTGAAAACCATCTTCTTATTTTACTGCTTCTTCCAAACACTTGTGACTTTCTCAAAGCCCCTTTGAAATTTTCACCTTGATTTATAATCGTTTTGTGCAGCTCCCCAAACAACACTACCCAGTGCAATGCTATATGTTATTCCTATCGTACAAAATTATTGATTTTGACATCTATGTGGGAAATGACTGTGATACATTTTCAAATTCCCTCAGCAAGTTGTAAATCATTTATGAACCCACTCTCCTTTCATCAGAAAAGAAGACTGAAATGCAGAGAAACGTCTTAATGTTCCCAGGCAGCATCCCCTCCTTTCTTTTCCATTGCCTGCTGTGTGGTTGGATGACCTCTCACAACTTTGTACCCATGGACTGGATACACTCGCTGTGCTTTTCCATGCTAAATTGTATTCCTGTAGATTATCATACGAGATAAACAGAAAACAAACTGAAAAATCTTATTTATAGTTATTGCAGACTATTTTATCAAAGGAAACAGTTGTTGCCATTTTCCTGAGATACAGAAGAGAAGTAATCAGAGGAACTGCAGCATTGCCTTAAAGCTGTGGGCTCTCCTGTTCCACTGGTTCTTTGAACGTCATTGCTCCTTGTCCTCTCATGCTACTGCATGTGCACATCTAGTGGAATTCATTTTGAGAATGGAGTTACAGTCTGGACCTGCTGAAGCCATGCAGAAAAACAGATTGCTTTGCATGTCTTTCAATCCCATGAGAACAGGACTGTGATGGATGCACTTCAGCCTCTCTTAGTCAGCTTCGTTGGGTTCTCCTGAACTGCTGCCCTAGCCCACCAGTGATCCTGCCCCTTATGCCTCGCTTGGCAGAGAGCTCTGTCTCATGGACCTTGCTCAAGATGGGACTTGGAGGTTCCCAACCACACGCTGGGGAAAGCAGTAACTCTGATTGCACTCCAGATTCTGGTCTTTTCTCACACTCCATGGCAGTGAAGCACGTTGTTCAGGAGAGACTGTGTGCCCACAGTCCAGGGCTTTCTGCATTTTCACAGGGACTTTCAAAAGAAAGAAAGAAAACAGGTTCCACACCTTGGTTTCCTGGATGAAAAATATATTTTTGTTTGTTATAGTAACGCTCCAGCAATGATGTCAAATAGGGAAAGGAGCTCACAAAAGAAAGGAACATTTTGATCACCTACTCTACAAGGTTTTTCACAATACAAAACCCTAACCCGCCATTTTTTGCAGTCCACCACAGATCTTCTTCTGTTATTGCTATACTTAAATGGAAAGGGCCACCATATTTAAAGAGCAGTTTTGTCCTGGAGAAGACAAGCATCAGACATGCATATAAAATATTAATAAGACTGTTTCAAAATCAACTCATCTATACAATTTTGAGATTCAGCTTCTACTTAGTCAGTTGGGACTCCAAACTACATCCTAAGTATTACCACTTGCTACCTAATTATACCTTGATAAGTTCACTCCTACATAATTTTAAAAACTACTGCTTAGTGGGCTTATGGTCTTTATCAGCTCTATATCACACTGCACAGCTATTTTAATTCTCTGTGAGGAAACGGTTAATGAGAGAGAAAAGAAGCCTCGTGCAATGCATAGAAGCACAATTTTGTGTAAAACTACTAGGATTCATTCATACTTCCTGCAAGCTGGAAAACAAGGTCAGCAGATTTCATTAGTGAATTACTTTAAATTAAATATGCTATGCCCTGTCTTCCAACTAAGTACAAGAAAAAGCACTGTTAAAGGTGGTGAGTTTTTAAAAGCCACAAGGTGGCAATGTTTCAGAAGGTTCCTAAGATTTCTTGGAAAATTATATTTATCAGTAAGTCACTATCCCAATCATAATCATAAAAGACAACCCAAAAAGCTGCCATCTAATGCACACATTTTGAGTAGCAAGAGGATGGCTAGCAACACACAGTTATAGCAGGTGGTGAATATACTGTGTATGGACTGTAAGATGGATTCAGGAGGAGTAGACCTGTACCAGACCAGTTTGACATCTTTCTGTGGTTAGCTTACTGTTTTTGTTTAAGTAAAGGAAAGGCAGGATATATCATCAGCATAGTGTTTAATGAGGTATCGATAGGTTCCACATGGGAGTTTACCAGTTACAGTGGAGGAGGTAAGGCTTTGGGAAGGAATTAGGGGAGGGTGAAGTCCTGGCTAAAACAGAGAGCAATGGGCCACATGTAGTGCAAAAGCATCAGGCTAGAGAGTGGGCACAAAGAGATCATAAAGCTGCTCGAAGGGACAAAGTTCACAGGACAGCATACACGTGGAATGGCAAGAGTGAGAAAAATCGGAAGAACCTTTTAGGTACCATTCACAAAAACACAGGAGATAAACCAAGTCGGACACCTCTGCACGTGAAAAGGCCCCAGTTCCTCACTGACCACCGAATGACTCTGGAGTTTTTACGTGAGGCTACTCTAAAATCACAAGTGTGACTCCAGAAAGGATTGCAAAGTTGCCAGCAGGATAACTTCAGATCAGCTCCACAAATCTTCTTCAAACAGGAACAAGAGCAGAGAGAAGCTGTGAGGCTAAACAGGGAAACTATAAGTATAAAAAACATCCCCTGTTTTCCTTGGTGCCCTCATGTCTATTAAATCAGAATGCTCTAGAAACATGTGAGTAAAGATTAATCCTCAGAAAGGCAAGCTGATAGAGTTGACATCAGATATGAGCTGGCAATAAATAAATGACTGCAGCATCTTGAAGGTCTCTTCCAACCTTCATGATTCTATCATTCTATGATTCTATGATCAGCCTAACATTCACCTCTTTACTTTCACCCCACAGCCTTATGTCTCGGTTTAAATGGTCAAACCATAACACCTCAGCATTCACTCTCCCTGAAACCTAACTGGCAAAATTCAATGCATCCACCAAATCACCACAGAAAACTTAACAAGAATAGGAATGGAAATGGAAATCCTCCTACTGGAAATGAACTTGAGCAAGAAGAAGCTAAATTCACAGAACCAAAAGATGCTTTTATACTTCAGGTATCTTTATTTGCCTCACTGTAGTGAGGGCAAGTAGCCATATACATATAACCAGACCATTTTCTTCTCCCAAGGAACAAGCAGGAGAACAAGAGGAAATGGTCTCAAGTTGTGCCAGGGGAGGTTTACATTGGATACCAGGAAAAATTTCTTCCCCAAAAGGGCTGACAGGCCCTGGCACAGGCTGCCCAGGGAAGTGGTCGAGTCACCATCCCTGGAGGTATTTAAAAGATGTATAGATACGGTGCTGAGGAACATTGTTCAGTGGTGGACTTGGCAGTGCAGATAACCCGAAACCCTTCTTCTGCTTAGATGGGAAGGAAGAACAGCATTTCTGCAGTACCTTGCTAGGGACAGGTATTTCTCAACTCCTGCAGTGATTATCTCTTCAAAGTGACCCTTCCAAACTAGGTGTGGAACACCACATTGTTTGGCTCTTCTGCTCATTGAAGGCTAAAACAGATGGAGCAAACCAAGACAAAAAACCCAAGCCAGTGGGATTTTCCTCGAAGAACAGGCTACGTGTTACAGCTCTAGATGGTACTGAGACTGTGGCACTCTCTGGTCCTCCTCCGTCCCATGACATACAGCATTGTCCCTCACCACACTCCTCCAAACCCCAGCTATCTCTCCCAGCTTCACACAGGTATGTGGCAAACCTGCTGAGGTCTGCTCTAGCACCTTGCTGAGGAGCGGGGCCAGCACAGGGGAGCTGGGGGAGAAAGCCCACAGCCATCTCCAGTACCCTTTCCTCGCTGCTAGAGCAGACGCCCTCTGCAGCTGAAGGTCCAGAATGGGAGCAGAATCAGAGGAACGTTAAGGACGTAGTGCTGCCTTCACCAGTACTGGTGCTTCCCAGAATGGCTGTTGTCTGATGCAGCACACACTGAGCTGCAGCAGCCACTTGGGATCAGCACATGCCCTTTCTCACCACAGATTTTTGCTGGGGGCGGAACAAGCAAGAACTCTCCAGTAAAGATAAACTTTTTGTTTGCTGGTGATAGAAATTGAGCTCAGTGGTGGGTGTAAGCAGACTAAGCATTTTTTAAAAAAACAAAACAGGAACCTCGGGTCAAAAGCAACAATTTTAGAACCTAAGTAGGAGATAGTAAGTGGTAAGCAGTTAGCAGTTCCTTTTTCAAAACCCACAGATGCCTTTAGTATAGCAATATATTACCTGATATTATAATCAAATCACAGTACAACACAGTCAAATGGTATAGATGCCAAAATCTCCAGAGGCTAAGATATTGCTTTGAAAAATCTAGAAATTTTTCAATCTAGATTAGAAAAATCTAAAAGTCTTTGTCCTTTGCTGCTTGTCCTCATTTTGGTTTCACAGAGCAGGGAAGTGAACCTAAGCCATCAGCAGAAAATCTCATTGCCTTCCAAAGAGGAAAACAAGGACCAGAACGTGCTAAGGAAACAACGGGTGTATTCACTCACTTAAAATAAAAAGTCTGAATCAGAATTAGTTCATTATTACCAAACTGGGAAATTCCTAATCAAATGTGCCTGAAGGGAAGCTGAACTCTAAATGCAATCAGTTTATTTTGAAGAGGCAATGGGGAACAGAAACCTTGGAAAGAATTTAAACTACATAACAGATGGAAATTCCCTCTAGAATAGCAAAACTGAAAAAAACAACCACCTTAGAATGTATTCTTTTTCCAGTTAATGGGATGTGGTCTAGCTCTTTCCCTTCACAGCAGGTTGACCAAAAGGAACAGGTAAAACACCTATGAGAGTATGTGTGTACTTTATAACGTGGTATCCTAAAAAGATACATAAGAACATTGCATGAGTGTCCACGCAGCACTGCTGTCATGGATATTGCTCTAAATTTAGAAAGCAGCCATAAGAAAGTACTTTTGAAGTATCTGTCATACTATTTAACTTCAGGATCTGATGCACTATAGCCAGTATTCTTACCCATGATGTTATCTGTTGAAAAGTGTATGGTAGCATATTTTTAATCACCTAATGACAGGGTTTTTTGCTCTTATTTGTTCCTCCTCTTCCATTCTCTCTAATGGAAAATACACAGGGCAAGTAGAAAAAATAAACTGTAAGATTCACAGAATCAGATACCACAACCATATTTAATTGACAGTTGTTTGAAACAGAATATATTAAAAATTTCTCAATATTTACTTCAAAACTCCTAACAGCCAAAGTATCGGTGGGTTCTAGACTGATACATCTGTCAATTTTTAACTTACCTGTTGATGTTTGTCTGCTCTGTTCAATGTAAGCCAGCATCTATTACAACACATGAAAGGTTAATACAGGTGGCATGACCATACGTCATACAGACACCTGTGAGAAAAAACAAACTGCAACAAACAGCAGTCCAAGCCATCCTCCTGTCAGACTGAGTATGAGAGACTACGTAGATTTATATGAAAAAGCAAAGTTCACATGGCCCATTTTCTTCTCTAGAAAGCTGTTCAGTTGCCATAATTCACATCTTTTGTCCAAAAATGAAGTGGCTGGTGACTGATTTAATTGACATGCTTACTAACATCAGGAGGATTTCAGAGGGTGAGATAAAGTTAAACCAAATTGTTACAGTACTGATCTGCCCTGCTGTTCTAAGTGTGGCTTTTTAAAAGCTTTTATAGATTTTGCTGTAATACCATGTTATATTTTGCAAATTACAGGCATGTAGGTAGAGCAATACCATTGCAATGCAATTAAAATACGTGTACATTGTATGATTCACAACTGTATGTTTTTTCTTGCGTGTTACTGAGCTTCTACACTTTGACATTTCAAATTTGGTTGCAAGGCACCTTCTCTCTGTTATCACACAGCTGCTTAGCCCTAAGCTTAGGTGTCCCCCTGTAACCACCTCCAGGGGAAAACCTCATCTCGTCTTCAGCAAGGTGTTCAGGATAGAAACAGTGAACTACCCTTGTATGTGTCTATGACTAGTAAGAACTGCTGTCTATGGGTTAAAAGGTTAGATTAAAAGCCTCGCTTTTACCTGGCCAAAGTTAGGTAGAAGAATCCCAATGGTGTGCCAACCCGTGCATCTTCTGGCACCAACCACATCCAGCTGAACTGCTTATTCTGCATAAGGATAGGTGCCATGAGCTGTGAAATTAGGACACCTTTATTTGTTTGCTATGCCCTGCCTGGCAAGGGGTAACAAGCAGTTCCTAATGGCTTCAGGTCAACGCTGAAGCCTTCCACCTGTGGTTTGCATTTAACCTGAGTAGCTTCAGATTTATTATTTTATATATATATAATATATTTATATAATATATATAATATTCAGATTTATTATCCTCTGCGTAAGGATCCAAGCAGCGAAAGGTGGCAAAGGAAGCAGAGAGCAGGACCAGTTCCCATCCCTGCTGCTGCTTTTTGGCTCAGAGGCACCGTTGGGCAGCCTGCAGGGGTGGGCGTGAAGCCCAGCAGCTCAAACTGAGAGGCTGAAATTGTACCATCGCCCATTTTCTCTTTTCCCTGATCCTAGAAAAGAACAAATTGATTTTGAAGGAGGACTTTCCTGTGTAAGGTTGTGGTTCGAACACACAATAAATTCAATTTTAATCCTCCCTGTAACATAGGACACAGCACTATTGTGGTACAGCCTCAAAAATTAGTTAGCCCACCTACATTTTTGCACTGGCTAGCTTTTGCAGAGGAGCAGGTATCATCACTTGCCCTGCAATCTGTGTAAAACCAGGATCACCTCGCTGTTGCACACTAGGTAACTTGACAAGAAGGTATTTTTGTGCCCACACACAATCCAGACGAAATTTTTGCTGCAGGGTGATTTGCTGATGCAGAGCCAGTATGAATGATTATGGAAACAGAGGCTGTGTTTTAATGATAAATTTCATACTTTCTTCTGCACTGCAATGAGAAAAGATGTAAGATTCTGAGAATAAAAGGTATGGGAAATATGAGGAGGACCTGATTCTGCATTGATAGGCATGCTGTCAGCCACCAAGAAATTACTGCTGCCTGAGGCTGTGCAAATAACTAATTCTTCAGTTTGGTTGCTGAATAGGAAGAAAAAAACTCCGGCAACCTGCTATCCATTACCAAAATGAAAGTCCAACATGGTTTGCTTTATTCAAACATAATGCTGTATATTTTTTTTCTTTTTTCATAAATACTTGAAACAAAACAAAACGGACAAAACCACTGGAGGTTTGCTACAGGTGCTATCCTTTTACCCAAAGGTACAGGAGGGAGTACACGTATCCAAAATGTGTCATATCTAGATTAAATTGTTTGGAAGGAGAATCCGAGCTCAGCAGGGAATCTGAACCCAAAACACCTTGAGCAGCAGTTCAAAGTATTGTACACTGAGATTTACGATATCTTTTGTTGCCACTGTTTCATTTTCCATGAGTAGTTATTAATCCTATCTCTGATCCAGAGATGTCCCAGTTACCATAGTATGCAAGAGAAGGATATTGCCCTAAAATGCAGCAGACACTTGGAATGCACACACATACACACACATTCAGCAAGTTCAGCAGTGCATAAAGAGAATGTAGCTGGCTCCAAATGACCTGGTGAGCATGTATGGGAGCACTGCGGCCAACACCAAGGTGCAGGAGCACAGTGCTGTACTAGCAAAGGAACAACCCTACCCTTCAGCAAAACTGGCCGGGGTGCCATGCTTCTGGCCCTCAGCTAGCCACAGAGCTGGCTGTCTCAGCCCAGCGCTTCCTAACTCCCTGGAGTTTTTAGTTCTTCCTTCAGCTTCTTATGTTAAAGTCTCTGACAAACTCAAATTTCATGTACTATAGAGCAGTACGCAATTGTTCATGAAAGATGGATGCCACCACTATATCTATTTCTTCAGTCCCAATGGCTTGACAGAGTCGATGTGAATTCACAAATAGTGTTTAAGATAGCCAGTCCCCCATTCTGGAGTCTTTGCTCTTCTCCTGTCGTTTTCCCACCATCATGTTCTAATTGTGGGCAAATACAAACGTAGTGCTTGGGAGAGAAGGAAAGATCTAAATAGGTTGCTTGAAAGATGCTCTTGATTTTGCAAACACATTTGCATCTACTTACACAATTAAAAACCAGTAAAGATATCTAATTTGGTTTTGGGGCTTTGGAGGTTTGCATGAAGTCAAACATTTTCTAGCGTTCCTCATACGAAAACAACAGGCACTTTTCACACCAGCCTGTGCTGCAGCAAGAGCATTTCCCAAAATCCAATCCATTTCATCCCCAAATCCAGTGCAAGAATATGCATAAAAGTGTCCTTATTGTCAGGGGGGGACAGGACATGAGTAAGATTCATTAAAAAGTTGGCAAGATGAGGGTAGGAAATAGCTTCCACACATCAGGAGGCAAAGGGGTTACAATTCTTCAGCTTGGAAAGAGCAGGGTTATGAAAGAAGTCTACAGTGTAGTGAGTGGCATAGAGAAGGTTGCTGTGGAATGATTACTCATAACTCATCCCAAAACAAGAGCTGGAGAGCACCCGATCAAGTCATCAGACAACAAGTCTATGACAAATGAAAGGAAGCTCTCTCTCACAGGCTGCATAATCAGAGTGAAATCCATCATCACAAAGCTGTGGGGAGCACAAAACTGCACACATGTTGAGAGAGAGAGACTAGGAAAGGGGAAAATAGGGTCTATGGGCCTTCAAACACAGTGGTCCAGGTGCACTTCAGATTCAGATGGCCTCAGAATCACAATGCTACTGCTTCCCTGGAGCACGGCACCATTCCAGGAGCTGCCACACTGGGAATTAACACATGGTGAGCCACAGCTTCCTCCCTGGATCCCCCCTGAGTCAGGTGGCAAGCAGCCTCCATGGGCAGTGGATCACTGCTTTCTTTACACTGAATGAAACCCCTATTTCCCATCCCCGCGTGCTCCTTTCCTGCTCGTGTGGGAAGGGATGAAGCACTGCCTGGAGGCTGCTCTCAGGATGGGCAGGGACATCCAGCACTGGGAGTCCTCCAGGGAGCAGGGTGACAATGCCTGGCTTGCTGTGTGGGCAGAGGGTAATCTGGGATTAATGAAGCGGACACAGAGAGATGGTGCAGTGAGAGGAAAGGTGCTCAGGTGCTCTGACTGAGCAGGAACAGAACAAGCACAGTTCCAGGGAACACAGTATTTTTTCTTAACTGCTTGCTCTAGAGAGGATGGTCTTGCTGCTGAGGTTTACAGACAGGAGAAACAGCTTATCCCATGCGAATTATTATCATTATTTGCTCACAGTCTAAAAGGTACTTGGTTCTTGGCTTTCGCTTCTGGTGTTACTCTGGAATTCTAGTCTAACATCCAGCAACTGGGTGATGCCACCATGAAGGCCAGTTATGTGTTGTGACCACAGAGAACTGATAACAGGGTGAACATTAAACTGAATTTTAAAATAAACAGAGTCCATCTTTCCCCTTCTCCCCAAGCAGCACTTTCAAAGCCTACTTGGAAACTCCTGCACGGTGACTCTGAAAATGCTACAATATGAGATCCTTGCTCTCGTTCATAAAAATAGATTTATCAGAATTATCACAGGGGACTATTACTACAAAGGCATCCCATGAGGAGAATCACCGTAAGTAGGACACGGAGGAAGAAATCTCGCTTACAGTTTCAGCTCTGGTATCTGTCTCACACAGTCAACACTGTAACTCCAGAAGGCTGTGTGTGCTCAAAAGCCAAGAGTGTGTTCTTTCCTTTCCCAATAGAGACTTGCACAGAAATACCAGGGAAAGGTTTTAGCATTTTGGATTACAATTCTCACTGTAAAAGGGTTATGGTATTTAGGTCAGAGCGTTTGAATGAGACAAGAAAGTCTGATGAAAAAAGTCAGTCCTTTTTAACATTTAATGTTGTACTTCAGAGACCAGAAATGCAGGAATGATCACAAAAATTGAACTAGGTCAGCAGCATCCCTTCTCCTCTCAAACACTCTTGAGTGCTGCCAGCTGGAAACTTGGGCTACGTTATGGCACAGCAACTGCAGAATAATTCTGTAGCCTCTAAGCATGTCTTAATTCTCACCCTGGCTTTAGAGGCATTCTAATGCAGTGTGACAGCAGCACCAGAAAGTATTCCTGTGGTACTTCTGCCAGCCAATTAGTATATTTCACCACTGTAGTGAGTTTTACACTGTGCTGCAGAAAGCTAACTTCCCAAATGTGGGAGAGAAGTCTGTTCTCTCCACTGACCTGTATACTGCATGGGCAAAACAACTGCAGGATTCTTTAGGGAAGCTATCAACAATAATGGTACCTACATGTAATGTTTTTGCTTCTTGTGTTTCTATATGCATGGGTAAAATATAATACAAGACAGGTTGCCAATCTGCTAACTAGAGGAACATAAAAATCAGTATTATTTTCATGTTGGATCCCAGAAGCCAGTTTTCAAAGGCACAAATAGCAGGTTTGCCTGAATCCCATGGAAATTCACTTGTGGCACGTTTATGCCTTTGAAAATCTGCAGCTTTGGATTACAAAAGACCAGAATCAAACCTAAAGGCTTTGATCCTAATACCATTTTCACACAGCCAGCAGAGATATGCAGTTGTTCAAAGAAGATGCCTACTTGCTGCAGAGTATGTTCAAGTCATAAAAATGCATTCACTCAGCTTGTAACAAAAAGTACTCAAGGACCTGCATTATTTCACACACAGGAACAGACTTGCTAGAGAAACTGCAAGTGAAGGCAAATAAAAGTATGTGAGGTACACAACCTGTGAGGACACCAACATCTCGTGCAACCAGGTTTGAGTACCACTTAAGTCCTTTATTGGCGTGAGTTATCACCATTCCACAGGGGTCAGTGGGAATATATCCATCCAGCGTGATGGATAGAACTCAGACAGCAAGTAAAATCTAGTCCAAATCCTACAGAAGAACAGATCTTAGTAGACTAAAGATTCAGATCTGTGAGGAACATCAGCAAACTCCACAACACAGCAGTTTTCCTCCTTGTTTCCAAATCTGCTTGGAAGATTGATTGATAAAATTGTATGAAATAAACCATCAAACTTCTACAGTGGCTTTTGAGAAAAGGAGTAGATTGTTACCAGAGTCATTCATGCAAACCAGTGCAGCTCCTTCTCCCCAAAATGTAGGCTTTTTTTAGAGGTGTCAGGAATGCAGACAGGTTATAGCATCCAAACCATCCATGACCTGTGGTTCATGCAACTACAGTCATCTCAGAAGAAACAGAGGAAAAAGTAATGCTTGGGAACTGACCTGTTTTTCATTTTCATCCTCCAGCCTCAGCCTGTCCTCGATGCAGTTCCTGGCCTGAAGGAAGGCTTTCCTCTGAGCCCTCTCCGTCAAAATCCTCACAAAGACCCCGTACAAATTCACACTGACAAAAAGGATTGCATTGGCCACAAGCTGGAAGAAGGAAAAAAATTAATTAATATTTTTATTTTATTTTACATTTTACATTATAGGATTTTTATTTCACATTTCTACTCAGCAAAATTTACAAAAAGGGAAAAAAAAACCCCAACCAGAACTGTCTTTAAAAATTCTGCCTCACCAGCCATGTCACCGAGATCCCTTCCCACAAACCAACTGCAGTGAAACAATTACAGCAGCTCCCACCAGTCCCAGCAAGCAATACTGTATAATACAGAACTCCACACCTGCTGAAGTTAATTCCTGTTGCAATGATCTATAGCTTATCACTTCCATTCAGCATTGGTTCTTTCATCAGATCATTGGCAGATCTGCCCATTTCATATGGAGAGCAGTACGTTCTGGCACTGGCCCAGGGTGCCCAGAGAAGCTGTGGCTGCCCCTCCCTGGCAGTGTTCAAGGCCAGGTTGGATGGGGTTTGGAGCAACCTGGTCTGGTGGGAGGTGTCCCTGCCCATGGCAGGGGGGTTGGAACAAGATGGTCTTGAAGTTCCCCTCCAATTAAACCATTTTATGATTCTATGAATTGTGAGCTGCCCGGAAGCCCAAAATTATTCTCCCATGCCTTTGTGAAGTAGGGATATTATTGTCCCTCTTTTTATAGTTGAGAAGCAAAGCACTGACAAAATCTGTGACTAAATCAAGTCATGGGGCTGGGTATCCCAAGCTTTCGTACTGTGCAGTTTGCACTTGGAAAATCTACTTCTCTTCCCATACCTACATTATTAGTGACCGTATTGTATTTTTTGAGAAATCACCCAAAATATTGCTGATGCTGTCCTGCAGCAGACCTCTCAGAAGATGCTGAGTGTTTTCAAATTATGGCCCTTGGCACAAACCAAGCCCCACTGCAATGCTATAAGCAGGGACACTTTGGAATTACTTCTATGAACAGTGCTTTGATGCAGGACACATAAATGACTCGTTTGCCATTCTGGGTTTTTGAAATATTTTTACAACACGTGATTAAGTTAGTTAACCAACCTAAATAACAACAGTGGCTTGCACACAACCTCCCTATCTGAGACAACCCTGTCCGAGTTTCTCACCACATCTCTGATGCCCGAAACATCTTCGGACAGTAAATTCTGCAAAGTAATGCAGTGCTTGTTGAGAAAGGAGGCAATAAGGCCTGGTTACCCAACACCTTTTCAGTCTCATTCTCCATATTTACTCTGGTAACTACCACAGTAGCATGATAAGGATTCACAGGACTCATAGATTCCAAACTTTCAGAAATGAGCTGACACATAAATTGGCCAAAATTGGGTATAAGGAGAGCAAAGACAGGCATTACAGCAAGTAAGGCTATTCACGTTAAATTCCTATGTCCCTAAAATAGTTCATAAAGACCACATAAACGACACATATTTCTTAATTCAAGAATTACGTTTCAGTCTATTACATCTCTACTGTTGCATGATCTGAAAGAGGAGACCTCTGTCCTTGTGTGCACTTCATGGTCAGCCCAGCTGTGCCAGTAACACAATCTAATTTAAAAAACAAATAAATCACTGACACCATTGTAGAGAATGCATACTGACTGACAGGACTCTAGGGTTGGAGACTTGAATTCAGCCAATATGGTTAGCAAAGATCCAAAATGACACCCAGAAACTCCCTGCCGATTTTCAGAGCCTTTGGGGGATTTTTCACCCTACAGAAATGAGAAGGAAGTTTCTGGTATGTGTAACTAATGGCAGTACCCATCTCCATCTCCTGTCATCTCAGGATAGTGGGAATGAATTGGAAGATTCATTCTGGCTATGTTCTCCAAACCTTCACAGATTCACAAGTCCTCTAACTGCTACACTCATACCTTGTTGTTATCAGCTAACAGGACATCAACAATGACTCCCCTGCAAACACTCTCACCAGTGCAAAATCAAAAGACATCCCGTGGCAATGAAAGGAGCTGTGCCTGTGTTTCCGTTCTCCTCAGATGTCCAGGAATGAAACAGTTCCCTCCTAAGAGCTAACACAGTGAAGAACGCTGTTATGGCTTCCTCCCGAGAACTGCAAAATGCAGGTTCAGGTGTCATCAGTCAGAAGAATTTCAATCTAAGAACCTCATATGCCAGTTACTTACGTGTCAGTTCTCAGAGATGGAGATACAGATGGTGAAGCTTTGAAGATGAAAAGCAGTATGTGAGCATATCATTTCATGAGACAAGGCTGATCATAAACAGGCTGCAATTCCTATCCTGCTTTATTTTGCCTCATCTCAGAGAACTGTTTGAGGGCATCAATTTGCAGTACAAGCTAAAGCTTACTAAAATGAAATTACTGTAGAAATTCCTATTTTTAGAGACATGACCGCAGTCGCACTCACCTTGTCCCTGCATTTTATCATGCTGAAGTGTAGAGACAACAGTGTATTTTAAAGCTAATTCTTAGAAGTGCAGTGGAATAAAAATAGAAAGGATTTGTAAAAGCTGTATCCAAAGGCAGCAGAGAAAGCCCACAGAATAAACAGTCAAGACAGCTACAGGCAGTGCAACTGCTTGACCCTGTCCATATACAGAGCAGCTGTTGGTAACACAAGGTGGAAAACCAATAGTAACTTTATGTGCTGATATCAAAGGGGCCCAAGACACCACCAGTTACTCTGAGAAAATAAAACAGTCAGCTCAGTTTCTGGTCTTCAGCTGGGAGCAGTAAAAGGCCATATATTGTAACAACCTGCAGCTGCTCTGGGTCTGTCATTACCATCTCACTCCAGCAACAGTGATCACCTGGACCCAGGGTAACCAGCAGGTGGGTCCCCGCAATCACGCAGCCGCTTTCAGGCTCAGCAGGGTAAGCCATTCTCTGACATGCTTTGAACAGTTTAAGATAAAACAGAGGCTTAGCTGCCAGCACTCGCCTGCGGGAATCAGGAGAAGTGATAAAGCAAGTAAAAGATAGATTTCAAAATGTGAGAAAAGAGAGTAGGGGAGTTTGTCACCTGAGGTGAGTTCCTTCCCTTCACAATGCCCTTTCTGCTTAATTACTATTTTTTTCCCCAATTGCAAACTACATACATCTCTCCCAATCGTTTTCTCAAATGCATGCCATTGCCTGAACCCTTCCATTTCAATATGTAAATATGTACCTCTATAAATACCCCCACACACACATATAGAACTTACACATACTGTGTGCTGTAACTCCAGCACAGATTGAGAGGCTTGCTGTTAAAACTAAGCATCTTTGAAGAGATACTGAGGCATCCAGAACTGCCAAAATATCAAGGAATTTAATTTTCAATCGTTCCTACATCAGTCACTGTACTTCTGCCTAGCTGCTCTGAAGAGCATTCTTCAGACTTCACCATCACCTTCTATTTACAGAACTACCAAAGAAACAACTTCATGCAACACAAAGTGACTCAAAACCATGTTCATGCTGCAGCCTCTCTCAAACAATGTTATTCTCTCATTCCATAACGAGATTACAGACCAGCCAGAATAATAATAAAAGAATAGGCAGCAGGGTCATGAAAGCCTTCTTTTAAAAATACTTATTGTTTTTTAATTTATCATTGTCACTGAATCTTGTATTGTGCATTCTGCATATCTGCTGCACTTCAGCACCAACACCTTGAGCTTGAAGCTTGGCCAGTCCTTAGCAGGGTGCACTTTGTATCACTGCATCAGCCCTGGCGTGGTCCCTTGTGCTGGCTCCTAAGGGTGCTACCGAAGGCAGATTTCCAGCACAGAGAGCTAGTTCTGGCCAGGTGCCTAGTCAGTGAAGAGGGACTGGCAGCTCCAGTAGGTGTTTCAATCACATCTCTATCTCTCCTGTTTCCTTCTCCACTGACTTTCTTGGGTCTCAAGTTATTTTTGGCAGGGAACTCTAATTGTGCAATACAGCAATGCCCATCAAGGACTGTGCAAATGATTCTGGAGATAAGGAGCATGTAACATGGACACGCATGAAGAGTTCAAGTAAGGATGTCCTTGAGTGCCCCTTGGGATTAGTTGAGAGACTCTTTGAAGAATCTCTTGAAACTTTCCTCTCTATTCCAGATAGGTTTCAGTCTCCACTTCTTTTCCCTTCAAAGTAAGATTCCTCGTACATTCATGCACGTACTTGTTCTCTCTCAAACAAACAGTGAGAAATCCTTCTCTGTGTTATGAATTGCCTTTTGAGAGGACTCTTCTTACTCAGCAGACTAATTCTGCTATCAGGTAAATAGTTACCTAGCAGTTGATTCAAACCTGGGGCTGGTCTCCATTGTGGAGTAACTTTCTGTTTGTCTCACAAAATTGCCTCGTGGAAAAACGTGGCTATTTCACAAAGATGCAAATGACTCTGGGTCACTTGAAGTCTTTTTTACAAAGTGGCATTCATGTGGATTGATATTGAAATACCCCACTGAAGTAGACTAAATGAGAAATATAAATTACTGGAAAAGTTCAGGAGACTCCTTTAGAACTTCATTGTGTTGTCTAAAAGCTGGGCTTGTGGTGTGAATGGGACTAAGAAGTGATTTCAACAGAAATCACTCCCAGAATTACAATTTAGTGGCTGGTATCAATATTTGATTTATTGTCAGCAGCATGAGTTCTCACAATATCCCATGAAGTAGAAGAAAGTGGAATATGTAGGAAATGTGGCCAGCATCTCCAAGTGAAGGTTGAAGTTTGCAGAAAAGACAAGACCAATGTAGTTCGTGTATGTCTCAACCTTCAAATACCTGATAAGATGAGAGGTATGGAGGGCCTGAGCAGTTTTCTCTCTTAATTGAATTTTACTGCAAGTAATTTCTGTGCCACTGTTGTTATTCCCGTTATGCAGACAATCTAACATTTACTCATACTGTCAAAATGCTTTGAGATATGGCAATGAAATGCCTTAGTGTAAAATATGAATGTCTCTTTGAGGCATGCCTCTAAGGAAAGAGCCATGGACAGCTTACTGAAACGAGCCAGTGCTTTCACCATTAAAACTCTCGAAGAGCAAGGCAAGACTGTGCTGTTTATGACAATTGTTGATATCAGGAACGAGAGCTTTTACAAGTTTAAACAAACATCGTTTCTCTTTTTCCTGTTATGGAAAATGTTACCATTAGAGCAGTGCCTGATTTATAGCATGAGACTTCATAAAAGAGAATGCACAATTGCCTCTTGATCCTGACATGGTTTGGTTACGTTCGCTAATTCACTTCATCAATTCACTTCACAGCCTTTTGAGAACACTTATTCACTACATCTGCTCCCACCGCCTGCTGCAGTGGCGTGACACAGGAGCACAGAACTTCACCTTAGTTCCTTACTGCATCCCAAAAGCACACTCTCCTACTGGAGAAGTCACCCAAACAAATTGTCTCCAGATTAAATAAGTGTATTCCCATTTAAAATAAACATCACTCCCTTGGTTTTGTTTGTTTTTGTCCTGACTGGCTTGTGCCATGTACTAAGGAAATACTGTTCTGCTGTGTTGTTCTCTGTGGTTTCTCTCTGCAGCTCCCTGAGAGGAGGTTGGGGTGAGGGGGGGGTCGGTCTCTTCTGCCGTGCCGACAGGGAAAGGACGAGAGGGAACGGCCTGAAATTGCAGCAGGGGAGATTCAGGTTGGACATCAGGGACAATTCCTTCCCTGGGAGGGGGATTGGGTGTGGGAATGGGTTGCCCAGGGAGGTGGTGGAGTCCCTGTCCCTGGAGGTGTTCAAAAGGCATCTGGATGTGGTGCTGGGTGATGTGGGTGAGTGGGGATGGAGGTGGGGGTTGGACTGGGTTGAGCTTGAAGGGCTCTTTTCCAACCTTCGTGATTCTGTGATTCTATGTCTGTGATTGTATCTAACTGACGTACACTGACTTGGGCACCTGGCTGTAACCATGTCTGTCTCCCAGATCTTCAGAAAGTTAAATTCAAAAAATCCCAATCACCCTCACAGGGAAGAAATTTTCCCTGCTGTCCAATCTGAATGTCCCCTGCTGCATATTGCAGATGAGAAAATGAACACAGGTTGAAGTCAAGCAGCTATCAAAACATTACACTGTCATGAACCCATCATTCAGAAATCATGCTGAAATATGTTACTGAAGGTCCTATATAGCAAATTCAAGTCATTTCTGATGACCGAGGCAGTGTCAGGTACACATTTTTCGTATCAAGCATGGGATCTCAATTTATTTTATGCCACTAAAAAAAATTTGCCCCAAAAATGTCAAGAAGTCTAGAGAAGTCTTCTAACAAGTCACCTGCTGATCAAATCGGATTACTAAACTGGGAGGCCTTGGTTCTCACTCACTGCTGAAACACCTGGTCCTTTTCCAGCTGAATGAAGGCAGCCAGAGATAAAGAGACGGAAAGGTGCATATGCTGCTGCTGTGGCTGCCTGTGCCCTGCCAAGTGAGAACACGACTGCACTGGGACTGAACTGGTTTCCCTTTCCACCGGCAGGGTTGCCTGTTAGACCTGACAAATGGCCCCCGGTATCTCTTCTCTCTTTTCTTCATGCAGATATTTGAAGCAGTTGGTGAATGATGTCACTTCTGGTCAAATGTCCTGAAAAGATTAAAGTGTTTGCCTTGAGGAAACCATGTTCTGTTACACGGAGCCCGTTTGCCTTTCTCCTATTGTACTTTACAGCTTGCAAGAGCTGTCCCTGCAGATAATAAGATTTTCGCTCTGCAGGGTCATTCAAGCTACGGTATCTTCCACCAGTGTTGGCACTTGAGAGCTTTTATGCTGTCAAAGTTGCAAAGGAGCAATTTAAGCAGAAGAGATTGAGAATGATGGTTATTTTCTTGTTCAACTTTGAAAATTATTTTTGCAAAGAGAAACCAGATATGCAGGATGTCACTAAGCAACTGATGAAACAAGAAATTGATTTTAAAATGTATTTCTGGTCACATTTGCACTCAAGAGACTTAGGGGGAAAAAAAAAGAGGATAAGCCTCTGTTTAATGATTCTATTTAACAATTGAATTAATCAGACAATGGTTTCAGAACAAGCCAAAGAATTTCTAAAGATTCAGAATCAAAGGACCAAACTCCACTAATTTTCAGTTAGTGATCCTAAAAATCAAGTTTTTTACTAAAATCTCTACAATGTATGATTAAAAATAGTCTGAATGTGCTAAAAAATGGAGGCATGATTCCGTGGTTGGGAATTTGGGTAGTGTTCCAAACTGATTCATACAAACCTCATTGCTGGATCAGGACCTTACAAAGAACAATTTGCCAATTTTCTGAACACCAGGATGCTTTTAAAGGCATATAATGAGGACACATGACTAATAACTTCCTGTGTTAAGGATATTCTCGTGTGTAGGTTTTCTGGTTCTGTTTTAATGTAACATCATTTGAATGTAAAAAAAAATTATTTTGGAAAAAAGTCACAATATTGTGAATGCCAAGCATTAAAAAACACTGAGTTGGACTGCAGAAATAAGCCAAAGTGTTAAATCACAAACCTAGAGGAAGGTAAGAGATAACAGAACGTAAATCTAGTATGTTTTTGGAAGAGGAGGAATAAATGAGGATTAAGGGAAACTAAGAAAGAAGGACAATAATGATAAAGAGTGGAACTGAACCATGCCTACGCTGAGCAGAAAAGAAGAACAAAAGAATAAGGGGGCTAGAACTACAGATACAATGCCAAATTTAGAGAAAAATTAGCACAATTTTGAAGACTGCCATTTTTTTTTAATTTTTCGTTTACCAATGTCATATTTTGTTCTGTTTCATTAGAGAGGGGTTTGTTTGTGGGGTTTATTTATTTGAATGAAAGAGATGATCAGTAAGGATCACGGGCTGCTATTCTTTCAATTGTTAATGAGGTGCCTTCCTGGGATTTTTATTTTTTTTTCTCCAATAGCTACCAAAATACTCACAAACTAATCCCAACTTTCATTTAAACAATGACAGTCCTCCTTCCTACGAACTGTCTGATGGGTCTATTTTCTGCTTTGAATATCTTGTCAGTTCTGGTCAGCTTAAGGCTGTCCATCAAATTAAGAATGTGCAATCTTAAGAGAAATGGTGCTGTTTCCGTGCACATAGTGTAAGAGATTGCAAACAGCAGAATTTTATGCCCTTGAAAAGGCAAGAATGGGATTTAACTGAGTAATCGAGAATTCTGAACATTACAGAGGAAAACAAAATACATCAGTAATTTCTATTCTGCTTCACAACAAGTGAGACAGGGGAGACAATATGTTAAGCCCCAAAGCAAGATGTTCACTGGTGAAAAAATATTAAAAGTCAATTGCAACTACCGTAATATGTCATATTATGTCATATTTCATCTCTCCTAACTGTACACAAATTCCCTCTTATGGGTTTGCTGACTGCACTCTTGTTTGCACAAAGAGATGAAGAAATCACCAGTACGAACTAGGACGTGCACTCTTCAGTGCTGCTGTATTTTTGCTTTCTTCTGGAGTGTGCTCTACATGTTCCTTGTCTGACCCCAGTGACGAAAGAGAAATCAAGGGCTGTATTTGACTACACTTACAGCAGCAAAAAAATGCCCAATGGGTGTGGACTTGCAGCTGTAAAGAGGTGGTGCTCAGGAAGCCCACATTCCATTTTGGAAGAGACTACTTTGGGTCAGCTCTAGCTTGGTCCTGTGGGTGGAATACCAGTCAGCTCGCTTCCCACTGGAGTCTCTGGTCATAAAGGCACCAGGTGCATTACCAGAGTACAGATGAGAGGTTCAGGTTTTGGTTTTTGTTCCCCCAATACAGCAGAAAATAGAGATTGCTTGTTTGAAATGATCCACTTTCCTGTAAGTCTCAAAGGGCTTCTACCATAAAGACTGTGCAGGTAAGGAAAAGATGGCATTTGCATCACAGAGATATGTGCTGAATCATCCTAAGCACAAATGTGAATAAAAGGGGCTCATAATAAAAGCAAATGTTGATCATACTATATGCCTGTGAGCAAGCTACAATATACACAAAAGTTTGGCAGAAGCTTAGTATTCCATGGCAAAGCTTTGCTACCTACAGAAAGATTGAAATATTAATCACCTATTCATTCAATGACTTGCCAACCATTTTAATATTTCCTAAGGTCCCCTGATAATAGTGGTCTCCTGAAATAAGTAGTTCCTAAATTATTACAGCATGTTGTCAGAAACAAACCTGGAAATTACAGGTCTACAAGAGGGGATTTAAAAATGAGATGTATGGTATTGAATTAAAGCTTCATAATAACTGTGCAGATACTTTGAATTTCACGATACACTACAACTTCTCCATTTTTCTCATTTTTTTACCTTTCTGTTCTGAAGAATAGAAATAGATGTGAAACACACATTCTTGCAACAACAGCACAATACTAGGTACGTTCATTTTTATGATTGTAAAGAATTGTACATATTGGGTTATGCTTTACTGGTTTTATTATTATTACACTGGTTTTATGCATGCTTCTGATGTGAAGAGAACAATCATAAAATTTTAAAAAATCTTTTATGTCAAATCCTTCAAAAATTTTCTTGGCCAGGTTCTGATGCACTGATGCACTGATGCAACTTAAGTGGTTGCCCCAAGTGCTCTGAGCACTTCAGCTGTTCACAAACCCTTCTGTAAGAAACCCTCATTCACACAAACAGATTCACTAGGGGTAGTCCTTTTGCCTTCAGAAAGAAATACTGGTGATCTGATCCTAATTTCCTCAATGAAGTCATCTGATATGCTTCTTGAAAGAACACGGCATTGAACAGTGCATCATGATGTACTTGAAAGCTGAGGTGACAGCAGGAGTTCAGTGGAGACCCTTAAATAATGGAGGTGTTGAATTAACTATTTCGGAACAAGAATTTTGGCAAGCAGGATGAACTTCATTACAATAAAAAATGGGTCAAAATAAAACTAAGAACTGTCATCTGCACAACTGCACAAAACCTCTCTGTTGCTGTCTCCAGTAATGCAACATCATTCAGCAACAACTCAGTGTGTTTGAGCTTGCCACTGGAGTCCTGTGAGTCACTGGTAGGGCACACCAGTTCTCTGGGGTTAGAAAGTAGTGCATGCACAATATGGCACAGCATTTTGAGTATTCCAGACATGGCTACAGACAGGAGTGGGATACCAGTATTAGTGGATCAATAATTTGAACTAGCACTCAACTTTTTGGCAAAAGGACAGGGTTAAGGACATTACCAGGGGGTTTCCTAACCTGGTACAGCCGCTACTGGTTCTCCAGATGGGGGTGATAATGTTGCAGAGTGTAGTCCCAGGGCTATCAAAAGGGACCTTACAGCCTTAGGACACTTGGTGAAGGACTCTGGGGCACAGGTTATATTCTCCTCTACCCTGCCAGTTGTGGGTGACATGATGTTCAACAAGGAGAAGTGTAAGGTCCTGCACTTAGGTCGGGGCAACCCTCGGTATCAATACCAGCTGGGGGATCAAGGGATTGAGAGCAGCCCTGCTGAGAAGAACTTGGGGGTACTGGTAGACGAAAGGCTGGACGTTGAGCCAGCAATGTGCCCTCGCAGCCCAGAAGGCCAACTGTGTCCTGGGCTGCATCAGAAGAACTGTGACCAGCAGGGCAAGGGGGGGGATTCTGCCCCTCTGCTCTGGTCAGACCCCTCCTGGAGTGCTGCTTCCAGCTCTGGAGCCCTCAGCACAGGGAGGACATGGACCTGTTGGAACGAGCCCAGAGAAAGGCCACAAAAATGACCAGAGGCCTGGAATATCTGTGCTGCGAGGAGAGGCTGAAAGAGTTGGGGCTGTTCAGCCTGGAGAAGAGAAGGCTCTGAGAAGACCTCACTGCCACCTTTCAATACCTAAAGGGGGCCCATGAGAAGGATGGGGACAGGCTTTTTAGCAGAGCCTGTGGTGACAGGACAAGGGGTAACGGTTTCAAACTGAAGGAGGGTGGGTTTAGGTTGGATATAAGGAAGAAGTTTTTTACCACCTTCTTTCAGGTTGCCCTGAGAGGGGGTGGATTCCCCATCCCTGGAGATGTTCAAGGCCAGGTTGGATGGGGCCCTGAGCACCCTGGTCTGGTGGGGGATGTCCCTGCCCATGGCAGGGGAGTTGGACTGGATGGCCTTTAAGGTCCCTTCTAACTCAAGTGATACTGTGATTCTGTGACATTGCATAATTTAATGAGTCAGTTTATTTAGGGAGCTAGACTTCTTTGCACAGCCCAAATAAAGAGCCAGTCACTTCAAATGCACGGGTAATAAGGTTGACCAATGTTGTATGTCCCCTGAGCATGGCACAGTGCTGCAAAGACAACACCAGCTGAGCTCTGAAAACTGTCCACAACAGTGCAGTGTCCCTGCCTGAGAGACCTGGAATGTTCTCTTAAGAGAGTTCACCCTTTTGGGTGCAATGCTGTGCTCCTGGTTCCAGTGCTTGAATGGCTTCTGCAAGCTCTGCACTGTGTCCTCATTAGTGTTGCTACCTATGGGGAGCTGCCTAAATGGAGAGTGGGAGGCAGGGGGCACCACGGCAACCTGAGCCAGCTGAAGCAGAGCCTTCCTTTAGGTGACACGTGCGTCCATCCTGTGCCAGCAGCCATGTGTTTAACTGGCCCTGGGAACTCACCTGGCCAAGAATAACCCACTCCTTACAAATAATCTTATTTTTCAAAATTGTGCCCCTGGAGAGATCGCATGTTTTTCAGCAGTAAGCAGCATGAGATGCAGCACTGCATGGAAACTTGTTCCAGCTAAACAAAAATTAATAAAGCAATATGCCACAGATATCTGTATTAAGTCATAAAAGGTTGGCTGTGGTTATTTCCACAGGGAGGCTGGGGGCAATTATGAAAGTGCTGACTTTGAAGATGCTTAGTGCATTTAAGTTGGTTACAGTGGCAAAAGAACCTAGAAAAGGACTTCAAAAATCCAGGGTATTTAACAGTACTGGTACTGTTAAAGAGTGACAATATGATGGAACCAATATTCTTTCCTAAGCCTCCACTCTGCCAAGACCGTCCACTTCAGGAGAAAAGTCCAAACTGTCTTGGATCAATAATAAACACAAATTCCAAACCTGACAGTGGTTTTTAAACATCTGGTCCCCCGACCACACAGCTCTCATCCATGCTGCCCATGTAGAAAGAGGTCTGGCTGGTAAATACCTCCAGCCTCCAGAGACCAACTATGGACTCAGTACAGTAACTGCCCACTGTCACTATGTTGTCTAAGGACTGAGAAAGTTTGGGATCCACTGCACTGGAACCATGCTCTGAAAGGTGCTAAAGGCTCCCCCTGAAAGGTCCTAAATGTGCAGCAAAATACAGACTGTTTCAAAAAGATGGACCCAATTTCAGTGACAAGACGCCTTGAAATTGGGTTCACTACAAGGAAGAAAGAACAGGGTGTATCAGAGGTGCAGGCTGAAGGTGCTGTAGCAGGAAGCTTTGGGAAGCTACACAGAATTGGAGTACAAGGGAGAAAAAGCAAAAAGTATTTCCTTAAAAGAATGTAGGTGCTTCAGGGGAGAAAGCTCAGAGAAAATACGTTAGGTTTGCAATCTGTTGGGGTTTTTTTTGTTTTGTGGTTTTTTATTCCCAGCTGAAAGCAGAGGAAATTTCATTACTGGGTTACAAGGGAGAATACAGTTGGGCCCAAAGTCGAAATAAAGCTTCCAGGTAATATTTTATTTTTTCATAAAGACTCTAAATATTTCATACCATTATTGTAAGGTACACATACTCAAAGTGCCGTTCTAATAAAGGTGAGCAATGCTGTAATATTAATAGTGATGTTTACAGGTTCAGTGAAAAAATATCAAAGGTGCACAAATTACAGACACAAGTATTTGAAAGCTACGGAGGCTGCCATCAGGTCTGCAGTCATGAAGCTGCAAGTGGAGAAATAAAAGAGACAGCTGAAAACAAAGCAACGTTCATGTCCATGCTCTGAGCACAGACAGGCAGAGAAGAAGCACACAGCCCGCCTGCTTTTAAAGCCTAAAGACAGATGGACAAGAACGATAATGCCAGTTAGCAAACCCAAAAACCCAGACAAGTAACCAAAGTCCAAGAACCACTGATCAAACATCCAATACAGATCATGGAAAATGGTATTGGCAGTGGCCAGCTAGGAAAACAGGCAAGACCACCATCACTTTCTAGGGCTATCATAACCAAGACCAAGGAATGACCCAACTAAGTGCAGCACCTAGTGAACAGACGCCCACCCACCACAGAGATCACCTAAGAGTTAAGAAGTGACACAGGGAAACCCACAGTTCCGATAAGGAATAATTCTTCACAAAAGATCCAAGCTCAAAATCAATGTTTTCAGCAGTTGCTGAAGGTTATGAGTATCGTGTAGTATTTTAATAACATTTTTTTAATTTAAATAAGCAGCCCAGGAGAGGAGCACAAATATCAAAGATGTCATACAGTTCCTACTCAGCAATATTTAATTTAACTTTGCACAGCTCCTTTTATTAAAAAAAAAAAAAACACAACTTTTTTCGCACCTCTGGCTTGCTTTGTCAAACAGCAGTTTGCTCTGGAAATGTTCACCCCATAGGGGCACTCTGGTAAACCTGGTGAGGAATTCAGGTGTGCTATGAGACAGAGCCTAGCTTGGAACCAGTCAAGAAAGCCAATGTGAAGCCCACCAGCTATGGCATTAGAGCTACTGAACAAGTTATTCTTTTGCCATGTGCAGTTAAAAGTAATTGATGGGGCTATGATGAAGTATGGCCAGGAATAAATGCAAGTGCTTTGTGGTTTTGCCTTTATCAAAAACATTATGCATTTATAGAATCACAGAATCATCGAGGTTGGAAGAGCCCTTCAAGCTCATCCAGTTCAACCCCTGCCTCCATCCCCACTCACCCACATCACCCAGTGCCACATCCAGACATCTCTTGGACACCTCCAGGGATGGGGATCCACCACCTCCCTGGGCAACCCATTCCAACACCTATTGACTCCTGAGATGGAATGAGACAGTTCTGCACCCTGTCCTCCAAGGAGGATGCAGGCACCACAGCACTGATGGCAAAACTGAGTGAACGTATCTAGCAGCCCAAGTGATAGGTCATCCCCTTTGGTTTTCTGTGCTGCACAGCCCCTGCTCAACAGCTCTGCTGGGTGAGAAAAACCAACCTGAACCAAAGCACCAGTGGGACAGAGCCAGGCTGAGCACTCTGCAGGCTCTCACGAGCAATCCCTGGCAATAGCAGCACACTACGCTCTGTGCAGTCATTAAGCTGAACAATAATCTGTGGGAAAATGCAAGGTCTCCTCTGTTCTCATCACCTAAAACAGAAGCCATTCACAGAACCACGGGATCTGGGAAAGGCACCTGGGTGAATCCAGCGGGGTGAAGAGCGGCTGCTGCACACCAGGCAGCTGTGGCCATCCCTGCCTGCACACAGCGCTTCAACGAGGAGCTGTGAGACTCCAGCTCTGCAAAACAGCAGGTTTGGTGTCACAGTGCTTTGTACAGCCAGCCCGATGTTTTCACCACAGAGATATTTCATGTACATATACAAATACATTAAAGAATCCTTAAAACTGCACTGTGAGGCAGTACATGGCAAAAGACCAAGACCAAACCCAAAAATAGATCAGGGAGAAAGAAACGAGGCTAGCCCTGTAACCCTGTCGAGAGATTCAAAATAGCACAGTAGGAAATCCATAGGAGAGCAAATCCCTTTCATCCTGTACATTTATCCCTTGTTACACAGTTGTTTTGGGCCATCTCCTTTCAAGCTGTAAAAGCCTAGATACTTCTCTGCAGAAATTAGAAGTTTGCCTGGGTATAACATGGTAATTAATAATTCTGTGTTATCTAAAATGCAAATTGGGCTGCCAGATATGTTCCATTAATGATCCTTTTAAAGTTACAACAGCATTTTCAGAAAAATTATTTCCTCGCAAATGTAGGTCAGCAACTGTATTCCACCGATCAGATAAGTGGAATATCTTAACCTACTTAGAGAAGTTTGAATTTAAACTTATTTCCAAAAGCATCCGTTGAAAAATGATACATGTATATATATGTGTGTGTGTGTGACATCTGTATGTTTTTATATATATGTTATTTATTTGTATATATAATATCTACATGTATGTTACTAATTCCAATTTAGAATGACTGAAAAAGCCATCCCAAATATTATCATAAAATCAAAACATAGAAAATATATATTTAAAAAAAAAGCGATAGCTCTTGATTCCTTCCAATTACAACTCGACCCAGATTTTCATGCTACCCTGCCATTTTGCCTGCTCTCACTCCATGGAGCCAACATTTCACAGCTTTGCAAGCAGGAGATGCTAACGCTCCGATGTGATTCCGTACAAAATAGCCCTTGACATGCTTTATTTGCTTTTCTAATTAAGTGCTTAGCCAACCCACACAGCAATATGGACATATGTAACTCCGTGAGCACACATCATGCTTCTCCACTCCTGCAAGTGACTCCCACCTTCCTGGGAACACACATGCAAACCTCCCACCTCCCACATGCAGGTGGGATTTAGCATCACACAGGGCCTGAATGTTTACAGCAGGGATTTGACATTTTCAGCAACATGCTTCTTTACTAAGTATTAATAAAAAAATAGGTGGAATAAGGGCAGTGTTCACCACACCAGAACCAGAAGTTATGTGAATTTGCAATTTTCATGCAATTCTGCTTTAGCCAGTTCCTCAAAGAAACACCCATCAGCGAGTGATTTGCGATGTGCTTATCACTAAATTGGATCCAATTTATAATTGGACTATCCACTCACTCGATGAACCGTGACTCTACGTATCACCCTTGCTTCTAGCATTGAAACCCAGAGGACTTCTAGTGGGACTGAAGAGAGATTGTGTGCAGTAGGCTCTCCAGACTGAGTTGGTTGCACTTAGGTGTTGGGCCTTCCAAAGCCTTGCTGTGAATTTGAACAGAATACAACCCACTGTGCAAAAACAAGTGAAGTTCACAGCACATTGAAAGGAGGAGCTGGTTTGGTAGTCCTTGAAGCTGAGCCACCACAGGGCATTGAGACAGTATCTGCCCCACCACTGACCTCCACCAGCAGCAACAACCGTGGTGAGCAACCTGGCACCACGGGTCTGATGATCATGCTTTGCCCCGCTTGCCCTGCTGGTACCAGTGGCTGTGTGGCCAGTCTGCAAGGGGAATGCCAGTTACTTTCAATTCCTGGACTGAATGGCCAGCAAGAGGTAATTGTGTGATGATGATGATGGGCTAGATTATCACTAACTCAGTCATTTCTTACTGTAAGATATGCAGAACTATAACTACATCTCATTTTTGTTACCCTCATAGACCACAGTGTCTGGTTTGCCCACAGTCTGACATAATTCAAAGGCCTGAATTGACTTTTCTGAGACATCAGCCCACTCTGATGTAGAGAAAAGGGGAAGAGAGAGAAAAAAATAACAGAGTGGGAAACAATTTCCAAAACCTGCTACCAACAGCATGGGCATCAGTAAAATCCCCAAGAAAAAGCTCTGCTGAGAACATCACTGAATGTGCCCCAGGCACTAGGCACAGTGAAGCAAGCATAAAATGGTAAGTGGGTAACAGGCCACAAAATAAGAGTTTCTTTGATAATTAAATGTATTATATTCTTGACCATGATCTCCATGAAGGTAACTATGATATGAAAGTCCATCCAGACATGTATCCAGGGGCATGCAGAGACAGCATGGAGAGATTCCCCCTTCTGTAAGAGATGAGTAAAGATCTCCCTTAGCTGTTGTAGCAAATAGCTGAGGTGGGGCTCACTTCATCCCAACCAGAAAAACAACAAAAAGTGCTGCACTCCTCTAAGTTCAGCTGGTTGCTTGGATGCTTCCTTCACACCACTCTCAGTCTGAGCTCAGCTTTCCCTCTCTCTGCTACAATCCTTTTGCACTCGATTTGGCCCCACTTTCTGCTGTATAAATCTCTGTCTTTATGGCAGGCAGCTGTGACCATTCCTTAAGCCACAAGGAGAAACTCTTTTCCTGGAGCAGATCAGTGCCACAGACACACGCAGGCAGCAAACCCTTCAATGGGACTGGAAGGACCTCCTGGCTCTCTCCAGCTCCCTGAGAGGAGGTTGGGGTGAGGGGGGGGTCGGTCTCTGCTGCCGTGCCCACAG
>VZRW01004444.1:370841-393698 GCA_013398125.1 Aegotheles bennettii | reverse complement strand
GTGGGTGAGTGGGGATGGAGGTGGGGGTTGGACTGGGTGAGCTTGAAGGGCTCTTCCAACCTTGATGTTTCCATGATTCTAAGTGCTGTGCTGGAGTACTCACTACCAGAAGCACACCTTCAGGGGCAGGTAACAGACACAGTATCACAGTGACTGGCAGTAAAGGCAGAAAGAATATTTGCAGAAGACACAGGCAGCTTTTGAACAGATGGGACAGTTCCCTACCTCCCTGAAATCGGCTTTATCTAAATGTACTTAAAGGTACCTTAAGGCAATATGGATGCACTAATGATATGATTACTATGACAATTTGTTATCCTACTTCAGTGCCTTAGTATTTATTGCTTACCATCAAGCACAATAATGATAGGTCTATTTGGGAGGAGGTAGGGACCATCTTTCAGCTTCCCACTAATACACCACCCAGTTCAACAAAATCCTGGTGCATGTCTTTGCTGGGGGATTTTTTAAAATCTGTTTTATTAAAATCAGTTTTCTGGGCAAAAGTGCTAAAGAGTTACTGGAGAAAGGAGGGTGGAAGGGTTTTGGGGGTTGGTTTGCCCGTCTGATGAAGCTCTGCCTGACTCTCCCTTCCCCTTTCATTTCTCTGCATGACACTCATTTTCACAGGGGTCACTAATACTGGGGGTAATGCTATATATCTGACAGTTGAGTGGGAGGTGACTAAGGAACAGCCTCTATTTTAAGATAACCTACATGCCATGTTGTCTTTCCTGTATCATGGCTTGAGAAACCTTCCCCTTTCAGGAGTATACAGACCATAGTGCTGCTTTTAAGTTGAGCTAAAGATAATTTTAAGGATATTTTTTATTATTCTTTTAAAGGGAAAACATCTTCATATCAACTCAACTCATCCAGACCTCCAGTTCCCACAGATTTGTCAGACTACTTAGCATGTGCTTCTCATACGCTCTGTCTTCAGTGATTGTTAATGCTCTGGAAATCCCCCGCCCTGATGCTGTATTGCTTGTGCTCATCAGTGTGATTAAGAACAAAAACCTAAGCTGTGCAGTTACAACCACATGATAGCCCAGCCACCATTCCTCCTGGTAACACAGATAGCACTTATCTGTGTGATTCTCTCTGATCATATCTTCCTTTCTCCTCTGTGTATGATCTCATCATAGTGAATTATATTATCCCTGTTACTGAGCATATGGCCATAAGAAAAGCCTTAAAATGCCTTTTTAAAAAATATTTTCAGAGTACTAATTCGATGATGGTAAATGTACTCTGGGGTTATTTGATAAATAGTTATAATCAAACACAGAATTCACAAAGCAAAAAAAGTAGATTTTCAGTGTATAGAAGCTAAAGTCACTGGAGCTATGGTGGCAAGTATACTCCAGATCAGGGAATAAGGCTTGATTCTTAATTGCGGAATGTATAAATAAACCTCTCTCTCCTGTTTGGATAGGCTCTCATAATTAATGAAGAACCTATCACTATTTTTTCACTGCCAGTGCCAGAGCAAACAGTCGCACGATGACACTGATGCCCTCTTGGTACCCACTTTTGATTGTTTGGTACCAGTGGGTCCATCCTGACCTTTGAAACACATCTTACTACGGTCTAATAATTAACAAAGGCTAATCACAGACTGACTAGTTGTGCAGTGCACAGCCAGTGTTCACGTGTGCATTTAGGGAATCACCTATCATGCTCATGGAGATGCCCGTGGGGACCATAACAGGGCTTAAATGGCCACACAGCTGGAACTCAGTCCTGTGAAGCTGCCACAACCTTCCTATGCAACACAAGGGGTTACAAAGTTCTTTCTGCACCACTTTCTCCAGTTGCAAACACTGATGCCTAGAGTTAGAGGCTTAATTCTACCGAGGCCATGGGCAGCTGCATGAAAGGCACCTTTCAGATGTTTCGGCCCAAACTGAATTCGACAACTAAGACATTCTCAGTATGCAATCTCCTCCAGGTGTTCAAGAAAGTGCTCCTGGCACAGCTGGACCATTATTGTAACGCAGCTTCTGAAGCACAAGTCACCCAAGGGTACCACCTCGGACCCAGGCTGGAAGCCCCAGGTTCTTCTGTCACGGAGCAGGGAGAGCTGGACCTCCTTCTGCAGAGGAAAGGCATCTAGAGCCATTTCTCAGAGTTTAACCACCTCTGTTTTGCAGTGTCCAGTCAATGCCCAAGGTAATAGGGACACACTGAACCGTTCCTGTCTGCATTCATTCGTACTTCACAGCTTGCATATGTCCCTTCTGATGTGGAGTCTGACAAACAGCAAGCGATTCCTGAGTCAACATTCATCAAACCAAGCCCTGCTGGTAAAAATGTGATTTCCTGCCTATTAGCACTTGCTTCCATGTGAGCCAGAGCTTCCAGCAGCATCCAAGGTTATCACGGTGTCTGTCAGAAAAGGCCTGGTTGTGGAGAAATTACTATGAGGCAGCCGAAAGCAGTCAACCATGCGTTGACTTGAGTGCAGACCCACACCCGTGTTTAGGTGTTTAATTGTCTCTAAAATCAACCCAGGGGCTCTGAGACATAAATACTTTTGAGGACCTGTGCCTCACAGTTCAAGTCTCATTGAATACATGGATAACAACGTATTCAATATATAATATAGTCACCACCGTGTATTAAATTATTTCTAGAAGGATATTTAGCCTTCATAACAGAGACCAGAGGACGCCTTTACAAACTTACCCTTAAATGTCTCTACATTTGCTGACCAGTTTGGTGACGAGACCTGTGTAGGTCACTGCTTCTCGGTGTAACACTAAGAATTTGTTTCAAGCCTCAGAAGCTAAAATGCTTTAATCCATGACTGCAAGCAGTCAGAAGAGCAAATCTGGAAATCTGTACTTTACTTCTCCTCAGGCTTTTCTAGTCAAAATCCCCAGTGAAGTCACACACAGAACAGAAGGTCACAGGCTCTAGCCCTGCATAGTTCTCTACAGATTTTCCAGGGAGCTAGTCTGGTGTTAATCATCATCTGAGCAGTCTGCATGAGCAGAGTGAAGTCAACATCTGTACATGAGGAAAGAAAATACACGAAGAATATAAATAGTGTTTATTTTCTTTCTCCTATCACCTGAGAAAGAGGCAAAGAGAGAGGAAGAGACAGTGAAAGAGACAAATATGGAAAGAGAGGAAGAGGGAATCAAAGCAAGAAGAAATGAAAGAAAGGGAAAGAGGGAACAAGAGAAAGTGAGAAAGAGAAATAGAAAGAAAAAGAACAAAAGAAAAGTATTAAAGAAATATAATAAGCGTGAAGGGAAGAAATAAAAGAAAGAAAACAACAAAAGAGACGAAAAGAAAGAAAGAAATGGATGGACAACCAGATAAAAATAGTAAATAATGGAGTCTCTAAACCTGTGTGAGCTAACTGCACTGGAGACAGACATCTGAACAAATAAACACAAGTTCTCATCTCACTTAAAATTAGTAAAAAAGGTGGAGCAACTTTAAAATGTACTAAATTGTGCATATGTATTTAAAACAAGCTCCTAATGTAGGTCATTATTTTGTACAGTACTCGGCTATGCATGAACGCATTTGGTGCAGAAATCAAGAAGAGTTATGCAAATACAGCTGAGGACAAGATCTGATTCGCTTTCCAAAATCACTATGCTTGAAACACCTCCTTAGCTGCACAAGAAAACTAAATAATGTTACTGCAGTATTTACCATGTTCCCTAAATCTCACCAGTCCCAATCACACTGCAAACACTGAAAATACATTACCCAAAGCACTATTATAGAAAGGGACTCAAATAATTTTTTTGCATCTTTGTCTTGGACTTGACTTTTAATCTATTGTGCTGGAGCGTGTCCAGGGAAGGGCAAGAAAGCTGGAGAAGGGACTGGAAAATGTCATGGGGAATGGCTGAGGGAGCTGGGGGTGTTCAGCCTGGAGCAGAGGAGGCTCAGGGGGGACCTCATGGCTCTCTGCAGCTCCCTGAGAGGAGGTTGAGGTGAGGGGGGGGTCGGTCTCTTCTGCCGTGCCCACAGTGAAAGAACGAGAGGGAACGGCCTGAAATTGCAGCAGGGGAGATTCAGGTTGGACATCAGGGACAATTCCTTCCCTGGGAGGGGAATTGGGGGTGGGAATGGGTTGCCCAGGGAGGTGGTGGAGTCCCTGTCCCTAGAGGTGTTCAAAAGGTGTCTGGAAGGAGAATGTTAGTCAAGGTGTGTAGAAGTGCATATATCAGCTAGTCAAGTGCTATATGAGCATCTGGAACAAGCTCATTATCACAATCACTTTTGTCACATGGACAGTATACACGTTGAACTCAACAGCAAAGTACACATTTTTTCATAGCTACAACCCAAATATATTCTGTCAACCAAGAAAATCATCCTTTCTCACCCTGAACAGCACTAAAGGGCTCACATGGGATCCAACAGTGATCTTCCAAGAGACAGCCGTGGCAAAGCACACCATCTGAGAGGGGGCTGTGTGTCAGTCCCTCGCTGGGTGGCAAGAGGAAGGATATTGTTGCCAGCATTCTCCTGTCACACCAGTCACATTTCCAGCCCACCCCTCACTTACAAGTGCAGTTGTACAATATATTTCAGTGCCTGATTTTCAAATACTCCAGACCTGAACAGCAACAATAGAGGTATCCTTTCACAGGGGGAATATGATTTTAAATGTAAAATAATCTTCCAGCAGACAGACAGATGCTTCTGCTTGAGAGCACAGTGTTTATGAAACAGCAGGCCCTTTAGTTGCCCTGGAAACTATATTTATAAAGGGCCACAATTTATATTGTCCCGGAGGCTTTTAACATTTGCATCAAAGCTTCAGAAGATGAGAACTGTCAGTGACTATTTAGTCACAAAAAAAGCAAACTTCACTTTAAGAAGGTTGAGTGGTGTATTTTTCTTTCCCTGGCTGGTGATAAATGATCTTTCAAGAAGCAAACAAAAAAAAAAAACCCCATGAAGTTGTACTTTTGTGATGTGTTTACAGAAAGTCAAGAGCAACATACTTAGGTGGTTTGGGTTTTTTTGCTGGTCAGGGTTACACAGAGAATTTCTAACAAAACATAAAGAAAAAAAAAAAGAACAGCAGAAGTTTAAGTACTATCAGCATTTTCTGTTTACTGCTGTTCAGTAATGACCCTGAGGTTACATCCAGAAACCTTGATCAGATTAGGACCTGTTCTGTAATCACACAGTAAAGGAGATCTCCTCAGAAAAAGCATGAAATGCAGAAAGGTAAAATTAAGCAGGCAGGAAAACCTCAGTTTAGTTCAAATTCTTACTGACAAAATGCTCTTGATTTTAGGAGCAGGGATAGCTTTATTTTTTTCCAAGAAATATGAAAAAATACCAACCCTTCAGCTACTATCAGAGGCTGACAAATTTCAATTGTACAGAATACTGTGCAGAAAGAGTCAATACACTTCCTACTGTTTGCTGAATTTAGACACCAAAAACCAGTCTATGGAGGAGTCTCGATGCTCCCACTCAAGCAAACCCACCACTGAAGTCACTGGGTGAATGGCTTATTCTCCAATGAAGCAGCACAGTCAGAGAGATACCTGTCGATTGTTCTCATTTCTACATCAATTTCTATCCTGAAAAGTGTAAGGAGTGGAAGCTGTACCAAGATGAATTCTGTTCTGAGGGTCTTGCACAAGCAGGTGGCGAGGACACGGTACAGAAATTTCTATTTATGGCCTGTGTAATGAAAGACTTCAGAAAAGACATCCAAAAAGAGACCTTCCCCTAGTCATAATGATGCTTAGTGATGAGTTGAGGGGAAATCTTTGAGAGGTCTGTGCAAGAACTCTAACGAGGAGAAGAGACAGGCAGAATGAGAAATTAAGAATACTCTGACTCATTTCCTTTGGGGGGACTGAATGAGGAAAGAGGAAAAAAATAGAAAACAGGCAGGATACTTCTTTCAATAACTTTCTGAATAAATCTGCTCTATCTCTGTGTGGGCAATTCTATAATTTAGACCAGCATTTCCAATATTCAAATGTAGCATTCAAACAGCAAAAAACAAGCACATTGAAAGTTTCACAAATGAAAGCAGACAAGAGGGGAGAAATGATAATTTCTCACAATATTTTATAAAACAAAGCCACTTACGTCCCTCATATTGTAAACTTTTTATCTCTTCTTTGATCGCTTTGATTTGTTTTGCTGCAGTATGCCTCAGCCACGTGCTGTCAAACACCTGCTACAGGTAAAAGTCCATAATGTTCAAGACTTTTCTAACTCACAGTACTTGTGAAGCTGCTTCTGTGAATTATCATCTGTTAGCAATGGGTTATGGGACAGCTTCCCTCTTCTTTTTGGTTTGACTAACCACTGACTCCCTCAAGCTTCCTCTCAACCTGGCCAGGTACACACATCTTCCACCTATCATCTCTTTTATGTTGCAGAGCAAGAAGCAGCCCAAATCCTCTGCTGGCAAACCAGTGTACTGCCTCTAAAACCCCTGTTAATATTCCTTTAGAAATGCCATACAGAAATTAAAATAATATTTGTAGAAAACAGCATTTAGGGATCATGTTCGTTTTTCAGATTTCACATTGCTTAGTGTTAGTTTCTTAGCACTGTCAGAATTAAAATACAATATGCTCTGGCATAACTCCATTCATCTTGATCTCAGCACTGTATCTGGGATACAGAATTATAATGAATAACCATTAAAATGTAAAAATTATGGCTGGTTTCTTCTAAAATGTGATGGAAAATCATTCAAAACCATATTTGTACCTTCACTTTGCCCAAGAAAGAAAAAACAAAGTGTAACAATCCTGACTATTATTGAAAAATATATAGATGAATAGCTAGTCTTGGTTGTCTACATTCATGTCATTGCTTTGAGTAAACAAAATCAACCTTTCATCTACATCTTATGCAGTTAATAACGAAGTTACTGAGGCAAATATATTGAAAAAAATTTAAGTGGCTCATAAACATGCTCCATTTAACTGTAACATGAAACTCCTCACTCCTTTATGAACATCGTGCCCCAAGTCATGCAGAAGAGAAGAAAAGGTTCATCTCAGAGTAATTGAAAAGAAGAAAACATGACAGTATGGCTTAGCCCAGAGTAGATGGAAACATTTTAAACTATTTCTTGGGGCTTTACGATGCTTAAGATGAAGTAAGTCTTTACTTTGTGAAATTCTTGTCCCAGACAACTGCAGCTGGAGTCAAGAGACTCACCGTCTGTTCTGATTGACCTCTGATTCTGGAAAATCATCTTGTTTCTCTGTCTCTAGTTTTTTTTCTGTTCTTTGCCATGTCTGGCAGGGGAGAATTGAATGCCTGTTATTTGTGCACTTGTAGAACAAGTTGAGAAGCTAATCAATGTTGACACCTGTAGGCATTACCATAAAAAAATGGTAAATAATAATAATAATGAGAAGCTGAATTCCAGCCTAGAATTTGGTATGGAAGGTTTGTGTTTCTGTTTTCTCAGCTGCGATGAGAAAATAGTCATTGAGAAAGAATCACCTTAAGCAAGTGGTGCTTCCCTGAGAGACTGCTGCAAAATGAGACAGGTCTCAGGATATACAACTGGTGTGGTTTATAGCACTGCATCATTAACTTTCAGCAAGTGCCATGAATTTGCTGCAAGGCATCTTTATTTGAATGTATGCAACCACAGCACTATGCAAGGCCTCTTCCTGAGAGATCCTGCAAGACAAATTTAAATATACTGTGAATCTCCTGCTCTCGACTGTGACTGGATCCAGCAGATTAGTCCAGATCATTGCAGGGTATCATCTTTACTATCAAAATTAAGGGGTGTTTTGAGTGCCTGCTTTGTAACTCGGGTATTCAGAACCAAATACAGCCAAAGCAATGGTATAAACTGCCTATTATGTATGCAGAGAAGAGAGTTTCTGTCCATTCTGAAAGAGATAACATATTCACATAACATTTCTATGCTAACATGCAAAGCCCATTGATCTCCCACATCAACGTCCCATGTAGTGTCATCTATACTTGGCACCAGACACAACATCACCTGCTCCAGAACCAACGGGTTCCGTGATTCCCTCATTGAGTCCACCACACTGGCTATAAACACAAAACTTCTTTATGGACACTGAGGCAATTTCTAAAGTTTTGGGGCATTTGAAGATGCCCAAGATGGTACCTTGTAAGAATTCAAAATTTTTAAACATATTTTATTTGCTTCTAGCCATTTTAAAAAGTTACTTCCTTATTTTGGCACCATTTAAAACACTAGTTCTTCTATATAAATGGCTTAAGTGGGAATCCTTGAATTACTTTTATAAACACAGGAAAACATGATTGTTGGCCCTGAAAAGTAATTTTTGTTTGCAAATTGCTTATAAAGTTTTGGCACCTATGCTGAAAGTTGTTCCAGGATTCATCAATGAAAAACATTGTTTTAGCAGCTATACTAAATCATAGAATCACAGAATCACAGAATCATTGGGGTTGGAAGAGACCTCCAAGCTCACCCAGTCCAACCCCCACCTCCATCCCCACTCACCCACATCACCCAGCGCCACATCCAGACGCCTCTTGAACACCTCCAGGGACGGTGACTCCACCACCTCCCTGGGCAACCCATTCCCACACCCAATCACCCTCCCAGGGAAGGAATTGTCCCTGATGTCCAACCTGAATCTCCCCTGCTGCAATTTCAGGCCATTCCCTCTCGTCCTTTCACTGTGGGCACGGCAGANCTGAACACCCCCAGCTCCATCAGCCTCTCCCCATAAGACAGATTTTCCAGTCTCTAAAAAATCAACCCAATCTTTAGCTATCTCACCTGATTTAGCTATTTTCCAAACACTCATATCTGCAGTAATGAACCTGTGATCAGCTATGAAGTGAAACGTCAGCCTACGTTTACCAAAGATGCCATCGGGCTGGTGCTATTGCCACTGAAGTTCACAGCAGTGAAGACAACATGGCTGCTGTTACAACATGAGGACAGAAACTAAGAGAACAGTTAAAAAAAAGCATTTCTGCACTCTTGTTTTTCACACTGGTTGTTCATTCCTATTCCCAGCCTCTTCGTGCCAGCACAGAAGCCCATGCAGTGCGAACAGGGCTAGTAAACTCCTCCATTTGGGAGCCCATCCTACCAGGCTGGTTCTACCCTGCGTTAGCTCCCTGGGCCGGTCAGTGCAGGGCTTCAGCTGTGTCTGGGTGCTGAAAATGGGTGAATAGGGATGCTTATCCACACCCATGGGACTACTTTTTTCAGTGGCAATGATGACTTAAAATCTACAAAAAACCTAAAAAAAGGAGTAGAACTAGGCCATTAATAGCTACTTCAGGAAAGAAACAGCTGGCCTTTTAATTATTTGTCTAACCTTAATCACCCCCCCATGAGACTTCCTTCCTACTGTGTATCTGATGTTCCCAGAGTCCAACCAAAGGCCAGGCACTGCCTTTCAACAGAAGAGATTGCTGATGCTTGTTCAGAGGGCACTGCTGAAGCATCACACATCATCACACCTCCTGATGGCTTCCAGGTTTACTATCCAAGACATAAACAACAGATGTGATATCACCAGTTTTCACCAGGCTTTGTTCCTGTCCTGTTATCTGACCTGGGTGTTAGCACTTTTATGGCACTTTATGACCAACACAGAGATGAGAAGCCAACCGAGAAGGCTCTATTGCCAAAAGGAACCTGGCGGTGTGACAGAGCTTGTAAACTCATGCAACTAAGCTTGACTGACAGATCCCAAAAGCATGCCTCAGGTGGGACAGTGTGCACCCTTACCACAGGCACCACTGATCTAGAATGGAAGGAGTCACTCCATAGTGCAGAAAGCCAATGCTCCAGAACATGGTACTCCAAGGAGTGTCATGAGGCTCTCTTCTGAATACAAAGACTTGTGTTCCAGCTTCCCTGAGTCTGAGGAGAAAATGTGTTAGTCAGGGCTCCTGTCCTGTTTGCACACACTATATGGCTGGCACACATGTGGGTCAGGGTTTGTAGTGAAGCACCACATGCTGGAACAGTGTGCTTCAGGCCTCAAGGGCAGAAGCAGCAGGCTGGTGCAAAGAGCAGTTACTGCTTCTGCTTGGCATTGGGTTTAACTGACACTGCCAGTCTGCTGTGTCCATCCCTTTAATAAGGACCAAATTAATCTGTAAAAGGTGGAACAAAGCCTCTGGTGTTTATTAAACATTTAAAGGAAGTCTAGTAGTTTGCACCTCAGTAGTTTTGTCTTGAGAAAAGAACTTCCTCCATTCTTCCCAATACTCAGGGAACTGTGCCAGATGAGAAATTCACCCTGAAGAGAGGCCAGGAGAGGTGTAAGACATGAAGCCCTGCACCTCCTGGACAAAGACTGACAAAGCTAACCAGATCCTATTTTTCATTTATCACCACTTTGTCACATAGAACTCCCCAAAAGAACTTAATTCAGAAACTGCTCAGTCTACAGACTGAGAATACCAATCAGCATCTCCAGCTGTTGGTCATATCACATCTAGGTACATAACAGTGATATTGTATTACATCTAGGCCACCAGTAGACCTTTCATGTCTACACTGATCCCAAGAAGCCTTCCAACAGGAGGTAGTTTAACCAAATCTGAAAACAAATGTGAGATTTCCAGATGCTAGAGAGAGAAATATTTCTCCTGAGGATGAGGAAGCTTCCCTTCTTCAGCTGCTCCCAGACAGCCTGCTGCGTACCAGCTTCTGAACTACTGCACCCAGTAGTTTCCAGATGCCTTAAAGGATTCCTTAGAGGAAAAAACCCACACCCCCAAAATACTTGGCATTCATTGCAGTGTGCCACAGACTGCTCCCATGCTTCAGCTAATGCCCACTTACATGTTGCACCACTGTCATTTGGTGACAAGGCAAAGCCCTTGGTTCTCCCTTGGGACTGACTTAGAGTCACTGTGACTTTTGCTGCAGTAAGAATCATGGTATTTACCCAACATGTTAAAAGCCAAGCACAGCAGCAGGCTCTGTATTACCCTGGAAGGATGTTTGCCTTACATTCTGCTGTTATACATGCAGAGGCCTTGTGAGCTTCCATTACAATTCCATGTAAGTACAATTCCATAATTATTACCTCATAAGCAATCTTAGCAAAGCAACTCTCACATTTGCCCACAGGCTAAGGCAACAACTCTAAGTTTGCTGGGCTTGCTGAGTTACCAGCAGTGATGCTGTATTTCTCACATTTGCACCTCAGAACTATCAGCATCAGTCTTTCTTACACATTTTGGTAGGGCATCAAAATATCTTTAGATGGTGAAGAAACTTGAACTTTGGCAACCTAAATTAGAACTGTGGCTCTAAGGAAGAAAAGCAGTTCCCCTCATACAGCTCTACTCTTGGACCCCTTAGTTGCCATAAGGAAAAAGAAATCTTCCCCAAGGTTTGCACCCTTGAATAAAACCACCCGCAATTAGGACTATGCACAGTAAGATTACTGTAATTCAGCAGTGCATTATGTATATCAGCCTTAGGATTATTTTTTTTCTTTTTAATTACAACTTCAGGAAAAGGTTTTCAACTGTCTTGTACAAAGTAGTTGAAAGTCTTTGAATTTCCAGTCCTTTCTTTTTTTATGAGTGGAATGGCAGTAGCTATCATACACAAAGGAAAAGAAGCCAAGATAGCACCTGGTATCTCCCTGTGAATAGATTTCTCTGAGAGTGCTAAATAATGGGTTATATATGTGACAAATCCTTACCTTTGCAGAGGACCAGCAACTCTAAGTAAACTTCAAAAGACAACTTCAGGGCCATGTAAGACATTATATAAGAAAGACAATTTCTCCCTAGTTTAGGTATTACATCTTTTGCCCAAGAGAAGGAAAAATCATTAGCATCAGTAGCCAAGCTCTGTTCTTCAGTATACAGTCATGCTGGAGACATGGGACTTGTGCAAACGATACCATAGAGATTTGGGACTGTGGTTCATGAGTGTAGGCTCATGAACTGACAAGACAGATGAATTCTTGGGACTGAATGTTGTGCAGGCTTAGGGAAATTAGGAATGATCAACTTTCTTTCTGCACTCATCCCCATTCCAGGAGAATATTCACTCTTTTGTATCTGGTTGGTGTTCTGTATTGGAGAAAGCTCAGTAGAGCTCACTGCACCAAGAACTGCAGTAGTCAGCACAAAACTGACAGGGACTGGTTCCACAAAAGCAGCAGCAGAGAAAGAAAAAAGGCAAGCAAGTAAAACATCTTTTAAAAATTATGAAGTTCTCTGATGATAAACTAGCAATGCTACAAAAATACGAGTTAGGGACAGAGAATAATACCTAGTTTTGCAAGTGGTCATTGCCCACTAACTGTAAAACACCAATTGTAAATAGCAACTGTAAATCATTTCAGTACACTGTCCTAAGACCCAGGAGTAAGAAAGGTGCATTTTTCATGTCCCTTGTCTGTGAGGCAAGCTAAGAAAATGTTATAGCTTACCCTATACATTGCCCACCAAGTAAATACATTAACTAGATGTAAGATTTGCACTGGTCAGCAGGTATTCAGGAACTCATTCACGATTCCCTTAATGTTTCTGTCAGACATCAAATAAAGCCTTGAAATAAAGCTGCTGAGATAAAAGAGCCATGCCACACAATTTTATCAGCCATCCATTTCTAGAGTTCGAATTTAGCAGTAGCAATGGAAGTGACTAACAGTCCAGCAAATGAGCTCACTCTCTGCTCTTAAACATCATCATCCTTTTCAGAGAAGGATATTCCAGGATCACTGCCCTCCTCCCAAAGCCTCTTCAGCCATTGTGTTAGTATTAACTGACACTGTGAAGTGCCTTCAGTTGGAATGCCCTCTCCAGGCTGTGGGCTCCTCAAAGGGAACAATTAGACTAATCTTTTTAGCCTTTTTTTCAGTGTAAGCAAGGAGAAATGGACTATTGATAAAGCAGTTTATTCTGACTAACAGATGAGGCAAATTAACTCAGCTGCAATCTCCTCAATCTACTGCTGCCTAAAATAGAGAGAGCTGCACCGAGGCGGCCAAGTAGGCTAATGCAAACTTTCCATCCAGGGGAACTTGAGCAGCTCCCATTCACCACTGTCATTTATATAACTGGGGGTGGGCAGAGGAAGCACACACTGAGCATGGAGATAGTGCTCCCTTTGTCTCTCTGTTTTGAAAAGTATGATTATTCCTTATATTTCCAAGCACAGATGAATGACAGATAGAGCACTCTTCATAGCTAACCCAGCCATGGACTTCAAAGCTAGGTCTTGAATTAAACCAGCACAGATCAGCACAATGGTTGCAGAGTTCAGTACCAGGAATTTCACTGGCCATCCGTGAGGGATCATCCTCAACCTCCAGCACACAGCATTGAAGTTCTGCAGAGCAGGCTCCAGAGACAACCTGCAACACTGGGAATTTGATCCTGCTGTAGGTTCTGGCCTGTTTGCCCATAAGATGGTGTTCCTTTCCACTGCCATTACTACTTTCATGTCATAAGATAAACAAATATATCTTGACTTCCTCTATAGTTCACGTTAAATGGTGTGTCCTTTTAAGTTAAATCGTTCTGTGATGACATTATTAGGGGCAAGAAGAGTTTCTGGAACACCACGTAAATATCCCCAAAGCCCTGTGAGGTTGTTTTTGGTGTTTAAAAGTGAAATGAGGCTCAGGTCGATATCCTCCACCCTTGGATGAACATTGATCAAGTTACCTCCAAGCTTCATTTTGCCACACTGTATTTTATACAGATTAGCTCAAACAGAAAGGAATGCATTCTGTGCTTAGAAGGCACAGACCTAGTCTCAACTTCATATGAACAAATTTCACAGGTTCTGCTCAAGCACAATATTCTTTTTCAGGCTGTTGATAGTTCAAATTAGGGGTATATTTTATGTAAATCTCTTTACAACTGTGTTTATTAGTGTTATTTTATTTCCTAATTTCGTGTGGGTGGACAATTACTTTCATTTCTAGGAGAGAATCATAAGCAGATTTATGGAAATTGAAAAATATTTCTCTGCTATTGTAGTGTATGAATTGAGCAACCTATGCAAAAAGAAAAAATGTCAGGTTGGCTATGAGCACCCCTTAATTTTATGACCTAATCACTGAAAAGAACAGTTAATTATGTAAATTAGTTATGTAAAGAACAGTTTAATCATGTTTACTTCTATAAAGTTGCATAGGAGGATGCACAAGCACTTGTTACTGCACCCAGTAATGAACACCTTGCTCCAGAGGAAATGTCTGAGAGGTGGTGTTACAGTGGAATATTGTTCTATAACATTTTTATATTAGCCACACTTAGATGATTTCTTACACCATGCATCTCTGGATGACAAAGGACTTCTGTTATTCCTGTACCACAACTAAAGAAATAACTATATTTCTTACAGCTTTGTTGTGCTTTATTGCCTGCCTTAGAGTTACACTAGATTCACATTTCTGGTTTGGTTTTTTTTCCCACTATTTCAAATCCTGCTGGAGAAAACAGCTTTTCTGCATATATAATGTGTTTGGTGAATTTATTTCTTTCAGGAATCAGCTCATGTGGAAAGTTCATGCAGAATAAATACTCCTGTATTATATTTATTGTACATTTATATGAATTAAAATTTTTATTATATTAACCTGCATTGAAGAGAAGTGCTTTGCACAGGTTACACTTGAGTAAATGAAAGGTAATGCTATTGTCTTTTGTTCTGTGTCTGGAATAACCAACAGGTGGACAGAGTAGTAACTATGCTGTTTCCTCAAATTCCTCCAGGTACGTGTCCTAAAAATTTGAAGCAAAGCCAATTTTTTCTGTGAAAAGTTTATCAGAGGAAGAAAGGAAGGAAGCAAATCACATACTTCAGAAATTTGGAAACAAAACATATGGGTTACATTGTACTCTTCAGAAATTTGGAAACAAAACATATGGGTTACATTGTACTCTTCAATGGCCTCTCAGACCCATCCATCACAGCAAGCCAAAGACAGCTCAGCACTGTTTCCTCCCCTTTCCAACAGCAAGGGCCTTGTAGGAGTTAATACTGCCTGACTTCTTGCTGTGATATTCAAGAGTTGTAGACCATCAACATTTTAAGTCTGAGATTAAATTTTCTTATAACATATTATGAATGATCAGAACATGAAACCACACCATCCCTTTGCCCTGCTCGGAAAAGACTTCCTAACAATTATTCCATATTGGCACCACCAAGAGCTTACAGCCAGGAAGGAACGTTGCTGTTCTGGCTCATCCCCCTCTTTGCACACATGCCATCTGCATTTAGTCATGTAGGGAAGACAGCAGTATATGGCCTTTTGAATCTGAGAAAGTGCAAGACAATAACTAACCATGACAGGCAGAAAACATCGGTTTATGCTAGCTGATGTTCTCCGAAATGGCAACAGCAGAATTTAGCATATAAGAATGCAATGCATCTAAACTGACAGAACGAGATATGGAACAGCTAGAAAGAAAACTTCTGCTCCAGTCAGTAAGGGCTATACAACATGGACATGCCGACATCCAGGGCTGTGTGTAAAGCTGGTGAAAAGAAACTGAAACCTGAACTAGCTAGATGTTGTATTACTATGCACTATAGTAACAACTGAGGAAAACAAGATGGAAAAAAAAATACTCAGAAGTTTGAATCCAGAAGAAGAAATGGCAGATGATCTCAAGGACAACTATTCTTTATTCTCAAAATTTTCTGATATGAGTTTAGCACTGAGCACATCCAAAATTACATGTTCAGGAGAGAAAGAGAGAAAGAGAAGCGAACAAAGAAAGCAATAGAAACTCTCCATAACTTATCCCATAGAAGCCTCAAAGATCTTTAAACACAAACTGGGAGCCCCTGAGCTTGGACCTGAACAAGCACAGATGAAAACTGCTTTTTCACACAGTAAGTATGCAAATTAAATACAGTCCCTACTTACTAACATTACGTGCAATGTTTTGCTATTAACCAGGGTCTAGACAACAAAATGTTACCTTTTTGAAATGAAGCCACCATTTGGCCCACTTTATTAGCATTAAAAAGAAAGCAGTAAGACACATGGGGACAGTCTGAACCGTACCTGTATTAACAAGGACTGCAACCATATAGCCCTGTAATACTGTCCTGTCGTTGCTATGACTGTATTGCCATTCCTATAGGCAAAGCTGTAAGCTCTGCAACCGATTTTGCAAGACTTCTGGACTGCGGACAAATCTGGGTTTAGATGTAACAAAGTAACCGAAGAACAAGTATCTAACTTAGATAAAAGTGACCCTATATAGTAAATCTGGATGCACCATGAAGCTCTAGATCAATAAAAAAAGTGAAATGCATGTTAGCACACTTATAAAAATGTCTCCAGGTGGACCCTAGAGCAAAGAAGAGACAATTAACATGAACATCCCCTTCCTCCCAGTGAAGGATGCCAGATGCTGACAACACAACAGAATGAATCCACCACCCTTCAGACTTGGAGAAGCAGGGGCAGGGATGAGCATAACATCAAGGAAAGAGGGTAGAAATCGAGTGTATAACAGTATTAGCTGCTTTATTATTATTAAAACATCTTCTGCATAGAAGCACTCATTTTCTTCCATAATAATGGGTCTAGCCTGTTAATGAATCTTTGATTAGCTGGTTAATATTTCAATTACTCTAAAAAAATTAAATTCCCAGCTTTATATAAGATGTGTTTCCTCTTTGTCCATAAATAAGACTTTGAGCATAACATGAGTAAGGTATGTTAAGGGATGTTTGACAAGTTAGGAGGTGGTGGAGTCCCCGTCCCTGGAGGTGTTCAAGAGGCATCTGGATGTGGTGCTGGGTAATGTGGGTGAGTGGGGATGGAGATAGGGGCTGGACTGGATGAGCTTGAAGTTCTCTTCCAACCTCAATGATTCTATGATCAGTTACTCAGAGCTTACCATTATCAAATTCAATATACATTTCCATGGGAAGGTTTATTCCAAATGAGAAGTACAGAATGAGACAGGAAGAGGTGGAGCCAAGGAGAAAGTCTGTCCTTTGTAGTTATTCACTGGAGTAGTTCATACGCATCTGGTCCATTGTGGGGACCCACAGGTGTTATTGCAATACAACCAGGAGCACACTAGCCACACATGTCCATGCAAAGGTCACGTGACAAATCATTGCAAAGAACTACTACCAAAAAAAATCAATTTCTTATAGAATTGCAAATATGGGGACATTCATCGGAGGGAAGCTGCATTCTCCCCATGCTGTTAAGTAGAAGAAAACCAACTAAACTTACTGGATAATTATGTGTTATTTACTATTTCCCCAAGTCTCTGTGACTCTTGCCAGTTTCCCAAAAGTTTGTTTCTCCAGCGTGCAGAACTATCAGTATGCTGTTATTGTTTAGAAACCCATTAAGAACAGCAGTGTCAGCAGTCTGCAGATTCAGGAAGCCAAGAGCATATTAATCTGTATGTGGAAAAAAAGACACTGATGTCTACATTCCATAGAAAATCCTACACTTCAGGCCCTAGGTAAAAGAACTGTGGCCAATAACTGGCAATTCCCATGCCACAAAGGAAGATTTAAAATTCCACTTTAACTAGGAGAAAACGAAACCAAACCAAACCCACACCAAACAAACAGACAAAAAAACCCCCTATGTTTTACCAATCTTTCAATAAGGACTAAATGTCAACTTAAAATTAAGAGTTACAAACGGATATTAAGAATCTCTAAGAACAGTGGTCTCAGTCTTAGGAAGAGAGGAAAGCAGTGAATTCAAACAGATTTTTAGAGCATAGATACATTTGCAATACTGGAGATATTCTTGATACTAATATTTGAAAAGCACTACAGAGAATGAACAAGTACAGTCCCTCAACAGCACTTTATATGCATGAAGGGCAAAACCTGAGCTCTGCACCAAACAGTGACAATGGAGCTGAGCTGTCTTTGATTTGCAACCCTTTTTGTTGGGCTGCTAGACTGCTTTCTGCATGAGAGACAAAGGTGTAGAGATGAACAGCTCTGTCCGTGGTGTGCTCATTAATTACATTTCAAACACTAGCATAAATAAGATTAACTTTGGCAGGATAATGAATGATAATTCCTTGTGATATTCCAGACTACTATTGCACTAATTCGCAAAGAGTTAAAATACGGTAAAATTTTAAGTATTAGATAAATTATTTCATATAACTGTTACCAGTTGCTCCACATTATCCTTTCTGTAGTCTACCCATTTCCTCTACAATTTTGGTACTTGCTGAATCAAAAAAAGTTCCGATCATATAAATAAATAAATACATGCAGAAAGCCAGTTTTAAATATGGTTTGAAAAACACTACAACACTTATTTCACCACGCTGCTGAAAATGAATTTCCCACTGATTTATTATAGCACCTTCCTTTCTCCCGCTCGTTGTTACTCATATGAGTAATCTGGTTTTCATAAAAGACTCGTCCTTTCACAAAGATGACTGTTACGTGTGAGGGCACTTTGCTGGTGTATGAATTGCTTTTGAATTTTCTGGAAATAAGCACACATTTAAAAAAAACAAAAACAAGAGGACGAAATGATTTAGAGGGACAGAAGAAGTTACTCAACAGTAAGTCATGAAACCCCACGTGCCACCACTGAGCAATTTCTGTGAGTACCTTTGCCTTCCTCACCCCACCTGGCCTTAACGTCTCTAACATCCACTGCCTCACAACAAAAACTACACTCAGCTCCTGGGGGCAGGGCTCTGTATTTCTCTCTAACTACTCTGAAGCACCTAACAAACATCTGGAAGCTGTAGGGGAAAAAAAAGAAGAAAAAGAGAAGAAAGAAAAAGCTTAGAGTCCAAGCAGTCAAACTTCATTTGTAGGTTCAGCCACCTGTGGATACCCTGTCACATTATATGGCGTGAGCATTTTGTTCCATGATTCCAAAGGAAGTGAAAGAGTCCGACCAATGTGAGCAATCCACTACTGGCTATACACACTATTTACATCCTGGGCACCATGTCACGTGGGACTTGCAAAGCCAGCTGTGGAGTCAGCATGCCTTTTGCCATCAACTTACTCCACACAGGGTCAAGGTTGCCCAGAAGTACTTTGCATATTTTCAATATTCTGCTTATCAAGATACATATATGTATTTATATAATTAAATATTATATATTTAATCTACCACTACATTTCTCTTAAGAAACGAGCAGGACAGATTAGCAGGTTGGAATCTTTCATTTGATGAAAAACCAGCTACTGAGTGGAAAGACGGAGCTCCAGTTCTGCCACATCACTCCCCATCTCTCTTTGCCTCTCTGCACTTCCATTCCTTCTCTCATTTTGCTTTTACACTTACCTGTCCCAACTCTGACATGACATGACATCTAATGGTGGAGACAGCCAGAATAAAGGAGCCTGTGATCTCCACAGACCACCCACAGACAACACCATGCTGGCAGAAAACTATCAATTGCCAACTGAATGTGCTTTACTGTGTAGACCTCATCAAAACTTCTCCCTCAACGTGCTGATCTGTCGATTCTAATATGCTGAAGTGTTTGTACATTTGTATGAATGCACATTTTAAGCACACTGTGGGACCCACCCGGGGTCTGATCCAGCACTATTGAAGTCAGTGAGGCTTTTGCTATTCCAAGATTTGCATGTGGTGATTCCTCAGACAGCACGGAATAGAAGATGCACATCCAAAAGCCCACTCAGAACAAATCCCTTCACCTGGCTATGCCTGTGTTTTTAATTGGTTGAACCTGAAACAACATGAGGTGCTTGGTCTTGCTGACAACTTAACTTACCAATTTCACTTGAATGGAAGTCACCAGATCTACACTCCCTTAGAGCTCAGGCTAAACAAAAATAAAACTGGCTCTCTGCATGAATCACCCATAAATCAAACACTTCTTTAACAGAACACTGGTCTCAGTGGTTGGTGCAGGTGCTTCTGCCTTTCTCTGCTTAAAGATTTAACTTCACTCATGTGCTTAGGGCTAGGGGGGCAAGGGGCTGGGAGGAAGCACGGAGCCATTGCAGCTCTGCATAGAGTGGTCCAGCCTCCCTGACAGGCTGACTGCATGATGTGCCTACAGCACTGGGATGGTCAGGATTCAATCCACTGGCTGGGAAGCTGATCCAAACTGTGAGCCAGCATCCATTCCAGCCTTTACAAAAAAGGCTGGGCTACTCTCAGGCCAGGCAAATAATATTCAGGTGTTGCGGCCTTTAAATCCAACCATTGTGAAATTGTTCTTTGGAAAAGAAAGAACATCTTCTTCTCCCCTTCCATACAACGAGAGAGTCTTCAAATCAGAAGACTTTCTGCTTGCAAATATACAACCAACTACTGTGCATTTCTGTGTGACACAAGTTCACAGACCAGTTATTGTGCTTGGCTCAGAGCTGGTCTCTGCCTCCTGCTATCAGCAAAGCACACTGCTCTGGGGACTGCATACAAATGACTGAAACCACTCTGAGGGCAGGGGGAGAGGGTGATGAAGAAGAAGCATAAGGTGTGTTGCATCAGCTGCTAGTCACTATTTCCATGTATTTCTAAGCCAGCTTCTTGCCTTTTGAATAACCGAGTTAAACTTCTGTGAAGTTAAGTTGGCAGATTTCCTCTCTTCAAGATGTTTCACGTCCAAGCCCTAGGTTAGATAATTTGGTGAGCAGACACTATTGTCAGCTTCTTTATGTTGTTCATCTAGAATAGCAGGTGCCACACTGAGCTGCAACTTGGCATCAAGGAGAATCTGCACCAGGGCAGCCAGGGTGGCCTGGACTCTCATGAGGATCGATTGGTACTCCAGTAAAAATAGCTGTCTCCAGCCTTACTCAAAGAGAAATATCGGTGTTTTTAGCATCCTTTTGGGTGTTTTTTAAGGAAGGGCCCTCTCAGTGCTCCTGCATTTCATCTGCTCTTCCTCTCATGGAAACTCTAAATCACGCGTTTAAAAATAGACCATCAGATTATCTGGGTAAATCATAAACCTCAGCTTACCTCTCTCTTCCCCTTCAAAATATACAATTTATTTTGGCCACCAGCTCAGCAGTGTGAAGCCACGAGTAATCCTGTTTGTCTCAGTAACCCCCCTCTCCCGATGGTCCCTGTGGATCTCCAGTGTGGGTGTATGTCACCCTCATGGGTAGGTGGGTGCGTAAAGGTGAAGGAATGCACCGTTCTGGGCACAAAGGTGCACAGTTCTGCTGAGGGCAGTGCTTGTGCCCATGCCCAGCATCACCACACAGCCATCACACCGGCATTCAACACCAGTAATGCACCGAGTACTTCAATTAGGCGTTAAATTGTTGTTTAACACCACTCCAGACCTCAGAACCCGTGTGCCTCCCCCGAGGGCAGACACAATCGATGCAGTACGAGGGAGGACACCAACATTTTTCAATGTCTTGCCGAGTGGCTCCGAGGCACCGCACAACGCGGCCTCCGAGCAGCCAACCCCGGCTGCCAGCCCCAGCGCTTCCCATCGCTTCCCATCGCTTCCCATCGCGCATCCCCTCCTCTGCCCCCGCCAGCGCGGCCCGTCAGGCCCTGGAGCCGAAGAAAGCCCTGCAGGGCTATAAATAGCCACTCGGGGGAGGGGGAGAGGGAAGCAGCACGCTCCCAAAGATGCTCGCTGCAGAGGGAGCTTTGCCTGGGTTCATGCGGGGGGGAAGTTGAGTGCCATGGCAGGGAGCGGCCGTGGGGAGGGAGGGGGCAGCGGCCGCCCGGGGAGCCCGGAGGGGGAATGCCCGTGGGAACAGCGGTGTGGGGTTCCCCTGGAGCGCACCACCCTCCCCAGGTCCTCTCTGCAGAGCTCCCGAGGGGCACCCGCGGGCACTGGGAGGGACCGTGAGGATGCGACCGGGCTCGACCGAGGCGTTACGGACCCAGCAGCCGGTCCGTGTCCGGTTCCCACCGAACCGGGCGGTGGTACCTGCCCCGGCCCCAGCGCGGACACGGCGGTGCCGGCTCCCCGCTCCCCTCCGAGACACAAAGCCGAGGTCCCGTCTCCCAGCAGCCGCCCGCTCCCCCCCCGCCTCCCGCAAACTTCGGGGAACTGCAGACACCGCACGCAGCACCGGGGCGTGCTCGCCCCCTCCCCGCGGGGACCCCCCCATGCTCCCCCCGGCCGGACACCGCACGCAGCCCCCGCCGCGCCCCGCGTCCCCCGCGCTGCGGTGCCCGGCCCGGCCCTCACCGTTCTCCAGAGCCGCTGCCGCTTGGCACTGACGGAGGTGGCGGTGACGATGAGGTGGGAGACGGACACCAGCAGCCCGAAGACGATGGCCAGCAGGGTCCGGACGGGCAGCAGCGAGTAGGAGACGAAGGTGACCAACATGAGCTGCCACATGCCCTGCTCGGGGGCGCTGGGGGGCTCCATGCCGTAGGCGCCGAGCGAGAAGGGGCAGCAGAGGAAGGAGAAGGTGAAGCTGAAGAGCAAGGTGAGCTTGACGATCTGCTGGAGCTGGGTGACCTGCAGGTACTTGACATTGGTGACGATGAAGAGGGAGAGGAAGATGATGCAGTGCACCGGGTGCGAGCCTTTGGAGATGGTCAGGCTGGGGCCGGAGAGCAGCTCCAGCACGGCCAGGCTGGCGGCGAGCACGATGAGCACGGCCAGCGCCTTGAGGGTGGACGTCTGCTCCAGCTTCAGGTTGTAGCTCTGGAAGAGAGCCTCCAGCTCCTTGCAGTCAAACTCGTCCTCGCAGGCGATGGCATCCAGCAGCAGCAGCGGAGGGGGCTCCCCGAGCCCGGCGCCCGCTCCCGCCGCCGCGGCGGCCGGCGGGGAGCAGCAGCAGTGGCAGCACTTCTTCCTCTTGGTCTTGACTTTCTGAAACGGTATTTCCTCCATGTCAGTGCCATTCATAAACCCCGGGGAAGAAATGCTCCTCCTGGCGTCCCCCGCCGCCGCTCCTCCGCCTCGCTGCTCATAAAAGAGCGGGGG